>JBBMKC010205977.1:0-13538 GCA_037834085.1 Bipalium vagum
TATGAACACAACGTGATACATTGCATAAATACAGCCATTACATTGGTTAAAACTGCTATGACTCTTATATAAGTCATGACCCCATTTTTTCCATCAAATTTTATAGAAAAAAACCTCGACTTATATTCGAGTATCTACGGTAAATAACGACAAAAGAACCTGGTAAAAATTCTCAATAATGGTATGAAAATAAACCTGTATTTTTATTAGATTTAAGTAGAACTATTACAATATTGAGTTATTACCCCATAAATGGTTTTAAGATAAAGATATGTAAAGATATATTTGGAGAACTAAAATGTAGTGAACAGAAAATTAAAAAAAGTATCACAATTTTACAAATATAATAATAATAATTAAAATTACAGAATCGTTTTATTAAAACTTTTAGGTACATTATTTAATTAAAATATTCGAAATTATATATATAATAATAAATATTTAGGTTCTGAAGTTTTTCTGATGAAGATAATAAATATATTGCTAAATTGATACTAAAATCAAAATTATTATATTTTAGAAATATTAATATATTTTATCGATTTTTTTCATAGGTGACTTCATATTTTCAATAATTCCAGAGCTTTAGAAAATGAAATTAATTTCCCATTGATTGTTAAGAGCTACTTAAAATATGGGCATTTTATTAAAACTATTATGTGATCCGTGGTCCAGAATGATGTGAGAAAGGTGTACTTGACGGCTAAATTTGGAATTAAATAATATTGTAATACATTCTGTATCCTAACTTCGAAGGAGTGGATATGTCTTTCTGCTTGATTTTTTTTTCTATTTCTTCTTCCCTCACATCTTCATCTTATCAGAATTTTATTGATTTTTGTGAAAATATATGAAAATCAAATAAACTTCATATAATATGAAAACGTACAAGCTTTCAAGTCTCAATAATAATTATTTGTTGAAGAAGAAAAGCTCTGATAAAAGCCATATTAGCTTTTGTAAAATCATTATATATGAATAATATATATTAATATATCGTGTATGAACAGTAATGTCATCATTTCAGTTTTTAGATCTGGGATAAATTTATTTATAATTCATTTTTTATTCATTTTTACGTAAATCGATGTTCAAAGTTTTGTAATTATGCAAATGGTCTGCAAGCGTAATTATTAATTTATTTATAAATTATTTTTTTATAAAAATTTTCTAATGTTTTCGTACTTTTATTTATTAAATTAAAAAAAACAATAAAAAATTAAAATTAAAACAAAAAACAATAAAAAAAGCAAAATACTATGCTTTTTATTTTATTTAAGAAAATTAATAGATTATTTTATTTAAAAAAGAAATAGCTGAGCAAAAGATAAGTAATTTATATTTACTTTATGCATTTATATTTATTAAGTCTCTAAAAGTAGAGATAAATTTTTTAATGATTAATAATTTTAATAACATGCAATTTATTAATAATTTAAACAATTTAAACAATAACTATTATATAATGTAAAAATATAATGTAAAAATAATACGAACGTAATGTAAAAGTCTTTTCTCATAATAGTATCCATATCTTCTTTTAAATATCACAAATGGATAATAGATAAATCAATAGATTTGAATAAATTAATTTAAAGGTTTTTTATCACAGAATTTAATTTCAAATATAAATAAAAGTTTTTTCTTTATTTTTAGCTAGTTTTTGTTCCTATATTATGAGTGTCGAAAATGCAAACATTATATTCATATTAAGAAACTCTGAAAAAATACCTCAGTGCCAAGGCTGCACCTGAAGAAATATGTTCAGTGGAAGATAATGTAGTAATTGATAGGCACAAACCGTCTAATTGCTTTGAATGCTAAAACGAGGAAGAAATGCCAATATTAGATAAATTTCGTTCTGATAGTCAATTTTTGGTTGACGTCAAGGCTTTACAGGTAATACTGGTAAATGATTCATATGAAAGCACAAGTTTATCGGCAATACTTGGGCAATCATATGATACTATAAATAGATACTTACACAAGCTAGGGTTTTCCATGACATTTTAAAGACATTATCAAAATTTAATCAACAGGAAAAGCGCTCTGTTGCAACAAGATAATGCTCCCAAACACCGAATTCAATCAAAAGCATTTCAAATTCACCAAATAGATGGCTTTTAATTACTTCCACATCTACAGCTACTGTTAAAAGCACTATGTGATTGCATTTTATTTTGAGAACGGTGACTTAAAACACTGAAAGAGGTCGAACAGACTTAATGTGAATATTTTACCTACAAAACCAAGAAATGGTTTTTTTCTTGGTTTCACTTACCAAAGAGATGAAAAATAAAATTCATTGAAAAACAATTATATTTCAAAAATTATCTTTTATTCTTCTTTTATATACATTTTAATAAATGTTGTTGTATGGAAAAGTCCTGATACATCCTTATGAGATAATTCTGAATTGCTCTAAAATATTTCTTAAAAAATAATATTTATAAAGTATATTATCAACTCATTAGGATAAAATATCAGGTATGTTGCTTATACTCCTAGTATTTCTAACTAATATAAGTTAAAATAGAAAACAAATTATATTTTTCTCTCGTTAAAGTCAATGATGAAAATCCACATTTAGTGAGGAAAGTAAAAAAAATAAAATCCTCAGCTTCTCAAAGGTCAAATGAAAGAGAAACACTTGAATAAATAATTTATATAATTATTTAAGCAGCTTAGATATTGCCAAGATATCTCATATCATCAACTGATAATACTTCCTTAATAAGTTTTACGATAATGTCTGCAGGAATGATAAATTAATAACCGTTGACAAATAGATAATAGTGATTTATTGCAGAGTCGTAATGAGGAAAATCAAACTTTATCCCCATCGAATTGACAATAATAATTTGGACAATATCACTAAATCCATGCCTCAGTTCAGCAATGAGCTATAATCGCATTATACAAATTTCAATTAAAAAAATCCCTTTCAATAATTTGTAATCTGTGGGATTTCATAAACGAATTTGTTCTGACTATTTGGTTTGATATGGAGAAATTTATTCCCAAAGTCTTTTTGGAGAGAAATAGAGAAATTCTCATAATTAATTTTAGGAAAACTTCATTTAAACAAAAGAATACTTCTTTAATCGTTTCCTAACTGGTTTTGTAATTATAAGAGCTATCGGAAATTTTACAAAGAAACTGTGGGTGCAGTTTTTAATCCTTTAATTAAAATTTATAAATTAGAAAATTAATTAAGTTATTATCATTATTATTACACCTTCAACTTTGAGAATTTTTTCACACTCTTTTTAATGAAATAATAATAATTATTGATTATAATTACCCCCTTAACTATTTCAGAAGATTTTACGTTTAATATTTCTTTTATTTTTATTATAAACATTAAAATATTGCTTAACTTTTTTAAATAAATACAACTTTATTTCCCCGAGTTGAAGAAAATTGATTTTAGTGATATTTATAGGTGAAGTTATCATTAATATTGTTTCATGGCAGATAACAAACATGATTGGAACTAATTTCGGATAAAATACCTCAGTTACAAATTTGTTATAATCGAAATTTATTTATTTACAAGTTAAGGTGAGGTATTGATTCTAATTGTATTTCACATAAATTATCAAAAAATCACATCTTTCTCATTATTTTCACCACCAAAACGGTAAAACAAAATAAATTACTCAAATTAAGATATTGTTTAAATTTTTAAATAATGTAAATACTTAGTTAAAACAAATTTGTAACTAAGGTATTTTATCCGAAGCTCACCCATGCGTAGTATAAATAATTAGCTTATAATCCTTTCTATTATATTCACAAAAAGAATTCCCGTTTCTCCATTCATTTTGAAGTTTTTTAAGGTTTTTAAATATTAAAATTCGTTATTAAGTTTAACACGTTTTTACACACTTCTTTCACATAAATAAGATAAAAATAGAAAAAATATATGAATATGTTTTCCATGTTTATATTTATACTTATACGATATAAACCCTTTAAGTGTTATATGTAAAAATTTTGAAATATTGATACCAATACCGCATTATACGTGTAGAGAAATATAATAACAGTTTCAAACAATGTTTATAATATTTACTATTCATTGTACATAATATATTTGGCACAGGGTTATCTTTGAAAAGGTTGAATAACATTCATTTTTATTTATTAAAAATAAATCAACCTCGTTTTTAAATTAAATAACGATTTCTATGGGCATTAGAAAAATATTGAGAAAACCAAATCTTTTATGTTCTAAGAAATACCACAAGCAACATTATTGTCAAGGTAACTGAAAATATAAAATAAAAAACATTCCTAACAAATTACATTGAGAGAAATTAATGTAACCTTGTTTTAATGTGTCTACAATTTCAATTATTTTGCATTTATTTATCATCGTTTTCTCTTTTATTTTAATTATCAAAGGTGAATTTGACATAAATAATAAATTTAAATTTATACATAATCAATAAAAGGAAAAGAGTAGGTGTAAAATACAAAATAAAAATGATTCATAAATTATAATATATAAAAATATATTTTATATTTTATATAAAAATATATGTTATATTTTATATAAAAATATATTTTATATTTTATATTTTATATTTTATATTTTATATTTTATATAAAAATATATTTTATATTTTTCGAAATTGTTCGAATTATTGTAAAAAGTGAAATTTAATTAAAATTCGGTTGGAATTATGAAACAGATTTTATATGATATTGTACAATTTAAAAGAAATTGCTAATTATCTTTTTAGCTTTTTTCTAAATTATTTATTCAAAAAGAAATCCGCAAAATCCCATATATAATTACTGAATTATTTTCATAAATTTATAGATTGAAAATCAAATAATTCTGGAGAATTTCGATAAAATAATTATTTTTGAAACGAACATATTTTTATTTTTTGTGTCAGAATAATAAATTTTAGGAAACATTTTTAAAATTTAAATATTGGGAATTTAATTCTGTCTTTATTTCGAATTTATTTTTATTCAAAGGATTTTATTTTTTAAAATCGATTTTTATTTTATTAAAATAATGATTTAATTAAGAAATTCAGAAGTAAGGTTAACAGTTAGAATATGGTTGAGTTTTTACAAAAAGAAATAATCTTAATAAAATTTGACAACAATTAAAAAATTATATATTAAATAATAAAATAAATATAACATTTTATTTAATCATCAACTTGCATACGAACGCTTGAAACTTTGTAAAAAGTTGTTGGATAACCAATTAGACAAACAGTTTTTTCAAAGAATTATCTTTAAGGGTAAAAAGTGGATTTTCTGAATAATCAAAATAAAAATACCATTTGCCTATCAACAAGCGAATTACCTCATAACAGGCTTAAAGCGAATAGATCTGGGCAAGTGAATAGATCTCACAAGATTCTCAACAAAAAGTTTCTTTTAATCAATCGGAAAAAAGTTTTATCATGACAAGACTTTGATATGAAAATTTTACAAAATATAACGGAATTCAAGTGTTACCACCTTCTTATTCGTCCGATGTTGGAGCATCGGATTTCCACTTATTTCCTATCATGGTACATTTCTTGCGGAGGGAGGCTGTTAGGATTTTTTTACGCTAAATCTCTGGAATGGTATGAAAATAGAACTCGAGAAAATGCAGATAGTTGGCTCCGGTATTCTGAGAACACTGGACTCTTTTTTAATTTTATGATGTAAAATAAATTTTTTTATTGAATTCCTTGAAATAAAATGATCATTCTTTAAGGGCCCAATGTTCTGCATATTATTGTTTTAATTTAGATTAAATCAACTTTTAAAGGGTGTGTGTCAAAATCCTGAATGAAACCCTCATTTGAAATATTTTAATAAATCTCTCCTTAAATGAAACGATAAATAAAATGATTAGGAAGCTCTATAAATCTAATGTATCTCAATAGAGATAATAAATCATAATAAGTTGGGCAGATTTAAGATGAAACACGATACATAGAATGATTAATTTATACTAATTGGGACAATGTTAAATCTGATATTAGCAGGCCTGTACTATATTTTAATTTATATTAATATTTTTACAGCTATTACTGTTATTATTATTGTTACTATTATTTGTTTTATAATTATACAATTAAAAATAGTTATAGTCATCATTGAACATATCTCAGACTTCAATCCATCCTATTTTACATGAACACTTGGATTTGAGAAAGCTATGTTCTCGTTGGATACCATATCCTTAGAATATGTATATCCTTACAATTGATCAAAGATATCCCTCACAGAAATAAAAAAGGAATAAAGTTGAAATATTTAACTTGCTGGTACATTTAAAAAAAGCACTTTAAATATTGGCATTAAACGTTTATTATTTAACAGAATCAATAATATTTGTTTATTAATTGTTTTATCTTTAAAAACTCTTGGACTTTTTCATTTTATTTCTATACTAATTCAAATAGATAAATTATTCAAAAAGTAAATATAACCATCAAATTTTTCAAAACTTAAAATAAACAAATACGATAAATAAAAAGAATTTTAATAATTTCAAATTTCAGAGAAAAAGAAAACAACCCTGGCTTCATTTTAATGAGTACTGAGAAAACTTGAAATAACGGCCGTATTCATATTGACAAGAAGTAAAAAAGTGTCCTTAAAAGATAAATCTTTAATTATTAAAATAAAATTATATTTTTATACCTCAGTAAAGGTTTGAAAGCTTCACTAATTACTCTTTTTATAAATGTGAAAATTTTAAGTTTGACGAAGATTTTTAACCCTGTAAAAATTAAACTGATATTTTTAATACATTTTTAATACGATTTTCTATATGTAACTTTTTCTGGTCTGTATCTACCACAAAAAAAATTGAGTGTATTATTTATTTTATTTACAATTATCTAATTTTAATTAAATTTATCAACTTAGACTTATTTTTGTATGTTATTATTTATATTTATATATTTGTTTAGTTTAATGGGTTTTACCGAATTGAAATTGTGAAATAGTATTTTTATTCTTACATTAATTAGTTATAAAGGGTTCCGCACAAAAAAACCATAAAATTTAAAATTATAAAAGAAAGAACTTTAAATATATTAGCAAAATTCATTAACACTATAAATAATGTTCAATATGATTTCCATGACCCAACAAATATATAAACGTAGACGTTCTAGCCAAGTTGTAGTACTTCAACTTAGATGCTTTTCCAAGCTTAATATAAATATACATACAGGGTGTGTACAAATTAAGTATCCGATTTAGAAGATCAATCAAATATATTTATCATAATTAAATATATTTGTTACTATTATATTTAGACGTATTAACGTGTGCTCGTGTGCTCGTGAATCCTCACTTTTTATAAATCGTTTTGTCCGTAACTCCTCTGAACCTTTTCGAATCAAAACACCCAGAACAATACCGTATCCGCACCCTTAAGAACTGAATCAAAACTTTTCAATAAAACTTTATTGACTAAAAGCACAATCACAATATCAATCACCAGGATACGTTCCCAAAGTATGTCCAATAAATAATAATAAAATGAATATTACTACTATTAATGAGAAGAAAGAAAAAGATAATCACAAAGCGAAAAGTTCATGAAGAATAACACTAAAAATAAACACAAAAAAATAATGAACGGTTTCACCAAGAGCGACAAGGGGTTCCCGGGTCCTCCCCCTCTTGGTCCTTCTCAGGTCATCTATGGGTTCTTAAGCTCGCTGAGTCCCCTTGTAGAATCCTACTGCGAAGTCATATCCACTTGAAAATACCTTAATGTTCTGTCTTCGGCTCGTAGTCCTTCTGAATTCATGGTTTCCTGATAGACGCTTCCTGGAATTGTCGTTCCCCGTTGTCGTATTCTCTGTTTGCGTATTATTGTCCTCGAATTCTGTTTCAATGGTCCAGCGTTTTCCTTTTTCTTTTTTGTTGTGGGCTATTGACGGGAATAGGCGTCTCTTTATATAGTCGTAGAGATTGATCTACGATCACCAATCCCTACGCTTAGAGAGGGCTATTTTTCCTAATGGCCATCATTCTATTTCAACGCCGAGATAGACTCATATCAAGGCTAATGGAAACCTGCAGTCCACTCGACTGTCAGAGAATCCATTAGCCTAATCTGTTGAAAATCTCCAAGGGGAATTTTGTGATAAAAAAATTTATTATTATTAATTAATGATAAAAATTACCATCATTATTACTAATTCCCATAATCATCATCATTAATTCCAAAACCCAGCATATTCGATTTAAATTTTGCTTAGAGATAGAATTTTCGAAAATTAATGTGTTTAATTCTTTTAATAAGTTAAAGTTATCGACTTTAATTTGAGTAAATTTAAATATCAATAATGACCTCCATTGAAGAAATAGTGCAAATTGTCTTATTGGTGACTAATACGGAATCAGTCACATTAGTCAGACAGCATTCAGAACACGTGAAATGAAAAAGATACCTACAGCGAGGACAACCGGAAATTCTTTTGGAAAATTTTAAGTGAATGGAACTGTTTGATGTTCAAAATAAACTGTTATTTATTTTTTTATTAAAATATTCTAAATTATTTCAATTTATATTTTTTGTCATTTATTTCATATAACAAAATTGATTCGATGGTAAACCTATATTTTTCAACAAATTTTAGAAATCACTTCAGAAAACAAAAGATTGTTTTGATTTAATCTCAAATCAAAGCCATTTTATAAGATTTTAACAGTCCCTGAATTATTCTTCTTTGAGAGATCTTAGATAATAAGGCTGATTATTGATAATTTATCGCTTTTAAAATTCTTATTACATCATAATAATTATATTTCATCTGTATTTATTATTATTATTTTTATTATTATTATTTTTATTATTATTATTATTTTTATTATTATTATTATTATTTATGATTATGTTAATTTCCCTTATCTTAAACGAAACTTCAAACAACCTTATTTCCTTATGAAGCATTATTTTATTATTTTCGATCCACTGTAAACTAATTAAAATATAAATATTCTTTCTGGTTAGAAGAAAGAAGAAAATTTATAAATTATTCAGAATTTTACTTTGAAAAGAAGCATAATAAAATATGTATATATAATATTTTAGAATTCAGACAGGAAGCAGACTTATTCGATAAAACGAAATTGATGTTGATAAAACTTGTTGAATTTGAAAAAAATTAAATATAAAATATGGGAAAAAAGAGGAAAATTTAAGCTTAATTTAAGAGCGCCCATGGAACAAGCAATACTTTTCAAACAATTTTAGAAATATTAGTAAACTATACTCCTCAGAAAAGTAACTATTTATTTTAACAAGAAGATTTTCAGTTTTTTCTCAATGACTTATTTTTTTATTTGTAAAATAATTTTTTCTTGAATTAATATATTATTTATTATTAAGAGATGTTATATTTTAAGTGCAACACTGTTCACATATTTTAATGTTTTTATTTCTTCAAAATTATTGGTTGATAATTTAGTTATGGAAACATTTATTTAATTTTAAATTCTGAATAAAGTTGTGGTGAGTGAAAATTTTATTTTATGGACCACAGATGGTTCGAAATTGACAATTTTTATTACAGTTAAAATTGTCCCAAAGAAATATTAAATTTTTAAAATCCTACAAATCAAAACTAAAAGAAATATTTTAACTGTGGAAAAAAATGTCTGAGAAGAAGGTAAAGAAATAATATTCTTTTTATTGAATTAAGAGATTTGGAAAGTAGGAAAGGCCGAAGCAGTTAACGAATTATTTTATGCTTTTAATGTCAATAAAATATATGTCAAATATTAATACATTCTTTCAACAAAGCACATTTGATCACAGTGTTTCCATATTGAGAATTATGGACTATCATTATCAAAAGCCATTCTTAAGTATCATCTCAACAGCATTAGTAATATTACAGACGGAATTAATATTCCGAGGAGTAATGTTCAATGAATTGTAAGAAAACAAAAATTGTCCGAAAATTAACATTTGCACATTACAAATGAACAGAAGACTAAAAGATTAATTGGTGCTGATAACACCTTTATGGAACACACAAGTAGATGTTGATGAGAAATATTTTGATTTTTATTCCTTCAAATATGCAAACAGTATCCGTTTATTCCAAAAAAATATGTATCGTTATAGGCAAATCTAATATGTGTAAATTAGCGTTCATAACTGTTAATATAGTTACATCGATGTATTTTCACAAAACAAAGTGATTACCCAAGAACCACAAAATTCAGATAAAAACAGAGTTTATCAATTTAATACGTGATAAGTCAATTAAAAATTAGACAATTCAAACAATTTTTTTCAAAAACAAAGCATTCAAAAATAGATAAATTTCTTACTGTATTCTGTGGTTTTAATTCAATAATTGTCTTCAAATCATCATTGTTCAGTGAAGTTTTCCGCCCACGACCCTCTGCATCACTGAGATAAATTTTCCAAGACGGAATTTGGCAAACCATCAAACGGCAGTTGATTCTGCTACATAACCATCTCCGAAAGCTCTGTTTATATTTCTGGTTGCATCTGCCGCAGAATTTCCAAGTTAAATTCGTATTGCTCTAATTAGTTGGTTTGTTAACATTTTTAAAACTGTGCCAAAATATGCTTTAATTTAAAGCAGTAAAACAAATTAATATAGAATATGAATCCTTATCATCTAAGCATCAATTTGGAATATCATATGATGCCATTCATACGTATTTTATATACAATAAAATTATCGAAAGTTGCCTTATATAAAACGCTTATTTATTTCCCAACAACCTAATAAATAATAAAATATTATCTTTTTTCTTTTTAAACATTTCTTTGAGACAGACACAAATTCTTGCCCTTATTTCATCTTTTGTTATACCATGATTTGCCAACAATTGTACATTTGAAAAAGAAAGTGTTGACAAAAGAAGCCGATGTAATATTTTTTAGGTACAGCATTCATCTTGGATTTCCATTACCATACTAAAAAAAGTGTCAATGTTACTCTCAGAAAATCGACGTATGAAATCATTTTCAAGTCTGAAATTGCACTTCAAAGATTAAATAAATTTTCTGGAAAAATATTTATTTCAAAATATTTTATTTTCTTTTTATTCTAGTGTTATAAATTTAGGACTCAGCGATTTCAGTTCTTAATTATGGAATTTCTTATTCTCCACATTGAAATCTGAAGAGTTCATACATCCGATTAATTTATGATCAATAAATACTTACAATATTTTAATTAATTTAACTCATAAATTATCGAAAATGGTTTTGTTTTAATAATCGAACTTCCTTTTTGGCTAAGTAGAGTAAAAATTTGAAAAATAAATAATAAAAAATAACCGAGCACTATTTTTCATATTATAATATTAAAAGGAATTCTGTGTATTTTCTAATGGATAAAATATAAAATTACAGATGAGATTTACTCAATTATTAAGCCTTCCTCTGCGAAATAAATAATGATGTTTCAAAGATAAATGCGATGTAAAAATGAAAAAGTTCTTTTCTAATAAATGCTAATTAGAAATAATTAGATTAGCAGAAATGGAATTAAAAATTCCAGAATTTAAATATTTCTTCCAACACGTTTTAAACAACGGAAATTCATTTTGAGTCTACTTTTCCTTTGATATTTTTCAGATACTGATTACCAGGATTGCTTAGATACTCCAATGTGTCTTAGAATTTCTGAAATTCTTAGATTTTTAGTCGTTCTATTCACTCATCATGTACGCTATAACAATAGATGAAATTTCTATCCCATGCAACACATGCATGTTAGAGAATCTTTATACAAACGCTTTTGTATTAACTTTTACAATTTAAAATAAATAAACAAATTGAAAATGTATAAAATAGTTAACAAATTTCAATATAATGTAAAAATGTTTATTATTATTATTATTATTATTCATGTAATATGATTCAGAAAGTTGATTCATGTAAAGGTCCTTGGTTCCAGTGTATCATCCATTAGTATGACACTGAAAGATCATTATTTTTTTGGGATGCAAATCTTGCTTAATTCAAGGTGTTACTTTGCTTCGAAATTGGTGTCTGGCAACATGTTGATATGCTTTTTCTGATTTTTCAGTTCAGTCGATGTGACAAAAAGCCCCTATTTATGACTATATTCATTTTATGTGGCACAAAACTTTCAATTGAGACAAATCTCGGCATGTTTCATGCCCGTAATACGATTAATTGATCATTGTCAAAATTGAATGACCGATCAGTGTCTGTAGTGCATTGAAGGTTAAATTTTCGAATTTTTTGTATCATATTTTGCAAGTCCAATCGTGTATTTACAAATTTCTGGCCAGTTTCTGTAACTATCTCACATTGATTAAAGTGAAAAAACAATGTTGGGGAAATTGTGTTTTTGATCAACTCTGGTAATGTATTTGAAAGCAAACAGATTTAATGACATAAAAACTTAAATGTATTTTGTAGAGCAGAACTTGGCCTTTCAAATAAATGTATTTGGTTTTAAATAAGTATGATACCGTAAAACAAAAACATAAAAAATAAAATCACAAAAAAATTTTATCACCAAATAATAATATTAATAAAAGAAATTCTGAAATAATATGTAACATTTCAAGATATTTCATGAAATAAACATGGGTCCAATAATATTTAATATTGTAATAAATTGATTTTCAAAAAAGATTTATGCGATAAAATATAAAATTATTTTCACAAAGCCATTCAAATTAATAAAAATGACAACATTTTAATTAATTAAAGTAATGTCATCATGTTTACTGTCAGAAACGAGTGGCTCTCATCAAAGTTTTCCCATAGTGGTTGAGCAAGTACAAGAACTGGTCGCCCCTATCTTTATTGCGTTATATATATTAATCGGTATCTCAGAAAATATAATTTTGGAGTGCTAACAATAATAGTTATATGCATCTGTCTAACATGTGCACATATTGTTAGTTCCAACTTAAAATAATTGACCAGTCGTCATTGTGTTAAAGTTAAATAGACTTTATTCTATGATTTTCTCTATTTTATGTAGTGATATTTTTAAATGAAATTTAATGTATTTAAACAAATAAAAAATCTTGAAATTTTGAAATTTTGCAATTTTTTACTACAAAGTTCGATAATCATTGCTCTTATATTATTCCATAATTATTATTTATAATGATTCTTAAAATTGGTATAAAATACAATGTGTTTGCCCCAACAAGACAATATTTCTGAATCATTGAAATTAATATTATTTTGTAGTCACCTCTCAAACTATTACTCTTGTTTTTTTAGCTTTAATTATTTACATTTTCGTTTAGAAAATGTTTTTATCTTCGGAAAATATAAATTATTAAATAGAAATAATAATAATCAATTTTTTAATTAAAAAATAATTGCATTGTCGAATCTTTTCACACTTTTCTAATAACATTTCAGAAGGTTTTTAATAATCTAATTATATTTTACTTTACTGAAAAATAAAATTAATAAAATCTGATTCTATTAACAGAAAAATTTGTCAGATTTCTGAAAATGTCACCATTCTATCTCATTGGGTTTCAATTTATGGCATTATTAT
>JBBMKC010205988.1:0-13537 GCA_037834085.1 Bipalium vagum
AAATAAATATTTTGATGTTAGAACTTTGAGTTTTATTTTTAATAAAAATAATGCAGAACTTATTCCACAACCCAATAGACTAATCAAAAATTTATTAATCCATGTTTTCATCAATTCTTTGTCCATTGTTCCTGATCTAGATGTAAATATCTCCTAATTTTTAGATATTTTATATTTTGGTAGACTTTAAAAACCTTTAAATATAACCAATCTTTTAGTAAATGTACCAGCGAGTGATATGGTTAAAACTACGGTAAATTGCGTTTTTTGATGATCTGTTGTGTGAACCTCGGTATCTTTTCTTCCTTTAAAAGAAATGGTTCTCGAACCCATCATATCTACATAGGTCGTGATTTCGTCCATATTAAAAATTAAAATAGTTTCTATGTCAGGAGAAAACGGTTTTACGCCTTTGGATTGTCTTGAAAAGTTGATTTAAAAATTCATCTTTTTTATTTCTCCGTGATATCAAATGCTTATTAGAGATACCTAAACCGATAGATGTAACACTTATATTATTATTGGATGAAAGATTTTATGTTACCCTCCATACTCACCAGACATCACGCCAAGTGATAACAATTTTTTGTAGCATGGACTTTTTGAACAGCACTTCAACAATCATTATGATCTCAATTAATGGCTTGAACATTGGGTAGATTCCAAGAAAAAATCGTTAAAAAAAATTTTCAATCACTGATGGACGCTATTTTGAATGAAATTTCATTTAAAAATAAATGTATATGGACTTTTTATTTAAATTTCTTATTATTATTAAAAAAAATCAGCGGGAATTAATGGAACCCATAATATGATAAATTTTCATTTAAAATTAATTGCTTAAAATATTTTACCAAGAGAGTTGTTAGAAAGGATGGACAATAAAAAAGTCTGATAAAGGTTACCCTCTAAGTTCAAGATTCTAAAGAAACTTAAATAAATGAACCTCCCACACGAATTGATGACATATCAAAAGACTTATTGTCATCACTATTGTTTAGCTTTACTTAATTTGAACAAAATCAAACCTTTTCACGAAAGGATTCTGAAGGTCTATCATACAATTTTATTTGGCTCAAAATAATATATTTTAAAAAGTCCAATACCCAGATCTACAATGTGGTCAAAGAAACTTATTTCAAGGCAGATTACTTTCAAGAAGTACAAAACATTAGGAGTACAATTTTCATCAATTACCTTCAGAATCTTTAAAAAAAATATAGTATCAAAGGAAGTATCTATGGAAGACCTATATAATGCTTCAAACATAAGATATATGGTTATCCAATACTGTAAAACTCTGGTATTCATTGTGAATGTGTAGATGTCATGAGTTATTCGAGATTAAAAGACTGAAAATGTGATTGCATTACATGCGATTATCACTTCGATCTACTATCAACCATCGAGATTTCAAGGATAAATCAAATTTACAATTTTTCCTTCTGTCAAGAGTTCAAAAATATCAAATCACCAATGCTAGTCTCCACATACCTGTGGTCACTAGGAACAAATTATTGAACTTTGAATGGGATATTTTACTTCATATGTTACCACACTCACCGGAATTGGTACCTAGAGATTAATATTTATTTAGCTCACTACAAGATTCTTTGAACGGGAAATCTTTCAGTGATGATGAGTCACTAAAAACGCATCGTTTTTGAAAAATAAACCCATGGAGTTCTTTGAACGGAAATAATTTCAAATTGGTGGAAAGATGGAAGGAGATCATTAATTAAAATGAACAATAAATAATTGATTTAAATTGTTTTTATCAATACATTTTGACGTTTTATGTTTTCATAAAACACCAAACGGTTTCATTCTTCAACCAAATACATTTCAGAATCAAATGAAATCGTCGGCAGATAAAGTATATTTCCTTGTGATGATAGTCCTCAACAAAGAAAGAAAAAGTACCATGTTATCGTAACAACTGAATTTCTACAGTTATCATTTTTTTAGGAACGAGGCAAATTCAATAAAATAATCATAGTTACGCCGCACTTATATTACACAAATAACCAATTCATTCTTGGAGTTGAGTGTTATAATGTGTACCTCACAACCACCGTACCCTTTGATGGAAAAGCTTCATATTTAGGATTTCGAATACAAAGGTAAAACAAAACCATTCAATTCAGTGTGGAGATATTTATAGGAACCTTCTTTGAAGACCATACTAGGTACGTGTAGGTGCTTGAAATAAACAATCTAGAGGCATGGTCTGAACAAATGACCTTGAGTAAATAAAAATTATTAAATATTTTCCTGTTTACTGATTAAATCCGCTGTTCACAGCGCAGTTTTAGGGTCCCGTGATATTCCATCTACCTGTTTTGTTAGAGTTGTTTTATGAAAAGTACGTTGTCCTGCTCCCATAAAAAAGATGCTTGCTTTTGTTCTACAGAGACTCGATAGGAAATTTCCTTTCAATTTTATACGTAAAATGAATTGACTTGTATAATTATAATTGTAATCATAAATGACACTTCTCATTATGAAACACTATCAGGTATGAATTGCCCTTTTCTTCTGGACTTCCAGTCAGTTGTCATTTGACCAGTTTAAAAATCATAATTAAAGTGGGATAAAACGACTTAAGACGACCTGCTCACACTGGGACTTTCAGGCTATGGCTAAGAATATTTAATAACCTCTTCAATGTTCCCTTCACATCCCATGGCAAGAAAGTTCAACCTCAATTAATTATATCAACGTCACCAGTTGTAAGGTGATACACCCTTAATCCCATGATTACAGTATTTTTCTGGTGAAATAGTGAAAAAATATTTCAGTTAAAAAAATGAAATATTTTTCATCATCAGGAATAATAAAAGTTTCGAAAATAATTATTTCTCCTGGTAATTTTCGACACTTCTTAGGTTTTGTTCGATCTTTGTCTAAGACAAACACGGTTTTCAACCCTATTTCGCAATTTCTTTGTTTGATGTTAACAATGCAACAAAGGCTGATGTGAAAACAATTTTCGGAAGAATGTTCGAATCAATTTAGGAGATTGTGTGAGATTGTCAGGAGATTATGTTGAACAATAAATATTTTTTGCTAGTTTTTACATTCTTTCGTTTCTAAAGATTAATCATACAAGCTATTTTAGTGCTAATGGATGTTCTTTGGAAAAATATTAATTTTTAATAAATGTATTTCATTTTTAAAAGTTTACATTGTTATCCTAAGTATATTTTGCACCATTACATTTTAAAATCTGATATTTGCTTTTTTTACAAACCACGGAGAAGCTCAAAACGTATTTTTGTGATTATTTTCTTTTATTAAGATATTCCTTCCTGAATCCTTTTAGACTTTTTTATTTCAGTTGACAAAGGAAATCGTGGGAGAATGATTATAATAGGTATTCGGAGTTACTACTACGACTTTTTGAGTTGATGTTTTAGACATCATCATTTAAATTATCAAAACAAGTAATTAATAAAAATTTCAATATCGATTACATTAATCCATATATCAAGTATGATTAGTAGGTAAAATTGTTTAAATATATTAAATAAAATAATAGTTTAAGATTATTCTATTTATATTTATTATATATTTTATTAATGTAACATTATTCTCCATTTCTTAAAGAACAGCGAAATGTTTAATAAGGCACTCTCGGGAAAGGGATTAAATTAACTTTTCATTAAAAATATTAAATTAAGATTTTAGAACTGAAGGAAATTAAGCAAACGAAACTCCATCCTTTCAAATACATTTCTATGACTAAAATTTTCAAAATATTTCAATTAATTACTTTATAATTATGAATTATTAATAATAATTATCATAATCAGAACATTTAAAATGTTGCAAATTTTATCACGCTACAACTGAAATGGGATAGAATTGAAAATTAAGAAGGGTTTACAAAATCACATAACCGTTGTCACACGATGTGGAGTGACATTATTTTTTTCTAAATTATCATATATAATATTATTAATAATTTATTATTAATGAACAGTTAAATAATGAATCGAATTTTTTGTTCTGTTCTGTAATTGCTGAACTTATTCAATTTTGAATATCTGATTACCAAAAAATTATTATTATTATTAATCATCACCATATTATTAACTAATTAAAAGATATTGTGACAAATAAGCGAAAAATCACTAAAACGCAGCTGCCTGAGATGATAAATGTATGTAAAAGAACCACCTAGTTCTTTCTACAATAAATGTGAATCCACTAGTTATGCAGAAGATTTTTGTGGAGGTTTTTTCTCAGATAAGATGATGGCCAGACGAAAAATGGCCTGTGAAAAGAATCTACGTCTTCTGGATGCAGTCTGACCAAATTTTTATCGAATATAATAACTGCAGACGAAACATCATTGTGTCTCTGCCTTCCTTACCATAAAAAAGAATCAAAAAGATTGGTTATAGAAAATGAAAAGTCATCCAAGATCGGAATTGTGTATCTTAAATTTACCATGTTTAACGTCTCATAAAATAAAGATGGCATTTTCAAGATTTTACTGGTGGAATTCCAAATCCGGTATATTACAGAAATCTCATATTTGAAACCCGAAACGTCCGACACAGCCACCAAACTAGGAGCATTTTTGTTCCATAATAACGCTCCTATTCAAAGACACATTAACAAAAATGGACTTTATGCAGCTGTATCATCCTATATATTGTCCAGGTCTTGCACTAAGTTGCTTATGGTTCAATCATCTGAAAAATATATGCGAGGAAATACATTATCAAAGAATAAGATAAAGAATAACGTGACAAAAATTTTCATGGCAAAGGTTCAAATTTTCTTTGAAATAGGCTTCCATGAAGTAGTCGACCTGCAGAAAAGTGTGCCAATGTAAACAGCGACCATGTCAAGAAATGAATTCTATTAATGTATATTTTTTAATTAAAAACTGTTGAGTTAACTTCTTTGTTTCTCGCTCCTTCGTAAAAAGTCTCAGTACTTTTTATCCTTACCACATATGCCCTTGACTTTAGAGCGAGGCCTGTGATTATATAATTCTTTCACAATGTATGACATGAATAAAATTCAAATTTTCATATAATTTTCAACCCTGACTCTTTGGCACAATCATAATACTGCACTCTAATATATTTTGTTTTAATCCATAGATTTTATAAATCACATTTCATACAAATCGATAATTGTTATTGGTAATAAAATTCCTCATATATCTTTGTAATGAAAATGATACGTTTCATTAAAAAATTAAAATTAAAGAAATTTTGATATAGCTATAAAATAAAGACTTATCAATTTTGATTTGATAAAAATTTTCTAATTTTTATTAATTTTAAATTAAAATATATTTTAAATTTTAATTAATTAAATTTTCCGTTTAAAGGGACAAAAAAAATTAAATTGGTGAATTTATGTTTTTAACAAAATAATAAATGTTAAAAAATTTTATTAATGTTTACTCATAATTTTAAACGATGACGGCGGCCATTTTGAAATTAAAATAATTAAAATTTCTTTTAATTTCTTTTAATTAATTTTTGAATAATTTATTTTGATTTAAATTAAAAAAATTTATGTGAATAAAGCCAATAAATTTTTTTTAAATTACCCAAATTAAATGAAAAAATTAATTTTTGTTATTAACTTAAATGTCATAAATTTTGATAAATTTGTTTATATATTATTACATATAAATTAATTAATAATGGAATCTGATGCAAGCTTGACTGACGATGAAAACTTCGTTCCGTATATTCCTGTTAAAGAACGTAGACGGATGGAGATGGAGGCCATCAACCAAAGAATTAAGAATGTATATGGGGCAAGCTTGACGTCGACCAATAGGACTGGGAACAGTGATGACCAATCAGAAAATGCAAAAGAAGCAAATTTGGCCAGGGGACCAAAGGCCAAAGGAACTTTGATAGACCATATTTATCAATCAAAGGCCAATGAATCAAAAATTACTGATCAGGAAAAACAGAAAAAGATTGAAGAAGAAATTTTGAGAAATATTTCAGAAAAAACTGCTTTGAAGGGTGTGCTTGAATTAGCCAAAGACATCCAATACGTTGATCCTATCAAGACAAGTTGGAGACCACCTTCTTTCGCCAAAAAAATATCAAGCGAAAATATGAAATTGATAAGAGAAAAGTATAATATTATCGTGGACGGAGATGATGTTCCGCCTTGTCTTATTCATTTTGAAGAAATGCGACTTCCCAAGCCAGTGTTGAAAGTTCTAAAGGAAAAGAATATGAAAAATCCAACTCCTATTCAAATGCAATGCTTGCCTGTTGCTTTGTCGGGCAGAGATATGATAGGAATAGCTTCAACTGGTAGTGGAAAAACTTTAACATTTTCTTTGCCGTTAGTTGTTTTCTGTTTGGAACAGGAAATGTCACTTCCATTTGTGAGAAAGGAAGGTCCTTTCGGATTGATTATCGGTCCTTCAAGAGAATTGGCAGCACAGACTCACAAAGTAATTTGTGACTTTTCCGAATCAATACACAAAATGAACAGATCCTTTCCAAGAATAAACAGTGTTTTATGCATAGGTGGATCTTCAGTCCAAGATCAGATCAGACAGATTTCGCATACTGGAGTGCATATTATTGTAGGTACACCGGGAAGATTGATCGATTTGCTGGACAAGAAGGCATTTTCATTGAATATGTGCCGCTATTTGGTACTTGACGAAGCTGACAGAATGATTGATATGGGATTTGAAGAGGAAATACGAGCTGTATTTTCTCATTTCCATCATCAAAAACAAACCTTGTTATTTAGTGCCACTATGCCGAAAAAGATCCAGCAATTTGCAACATCTGCTCTCGTAAAGCCTGTTATAGTAAATGTTGGAAGGGCTGGAGCTGCGAATTTCAATATTCGCCAGGATGTGGAATATGTGAGACATGAGGACAAGCTTCGTCGATTACTTGACTGCTTGCAGAAAACGAAACCCCCAGTTATCATTTTTACTGAACAAAAAGCAGAAGTAGATTTTATTCATCAATATCTGTTAATCAAAGGAATTTTTGCAACGAGTATCCATTCTGGAATGCCACAAGAAGAACGACTTAAATCTATAGATGTCTTTAAATCTGGTGAGAAAGATATTTTGGTAGCAACAGATGTTGCAGGAAAGGGTTTAGACTTTCCGAAGATTCGTCATGTCATAAATTATGATATGCCTGATGACATAGAACTATACGTACACAGAATTGGAAGAACTGGTAGACATAAGAAGAAAGGTGTGGCTACGACCTTTATCAACAAAAATTGCAACGAGTCTGTATTACGTGATCTGAAACTTTTGCTAATAGAAGCCAAGCAGACAATTCCTGATTTTCTCACAGCAATTGAAACAGAGCTTCATGTTGAGGAAGGTTGCAGTTATTGTGGAGGTTTGGGTCACACCATCATCTCTTGTCCTAAAAGAGTTTCACTACAAAATCGTCAAGCAAACGATATGGGTCGCAAAGAATCTAATATGAACGTTGATTACTAATTTTGAAGCTTCTTTTTGTTTTCTATTGCCAATAAATTTTAAGATATATCTTGAATGGGTTGTTCTTTTAAGGATGAATAGGATTAGAGTGTTATGAGAATATGGAACTTTTTTTCATTGTATTAACCAAAGTTCATTTTTTAATTAAATCTCCTTTCATAATTTTCATAGCAAAGAATAATTTCCTTTTTAATAAAGGTTAATGTGAATTATAATGAAAAAGAACCCTTACGGAACAGTATAATTACCAATGTTTTATATTTCTGTAATTCTCTTAAGCTTCATGATTATTTGAATGATAATCCTTCAGTTAAGTGTCATAAATACTTTAACGTATCAAACATTGTTTTAATGTGCATAATTTACGAATGTCTTGGTCGCTGAATTGTGTACTCATACACTGAATTCACCTCATATTCAAATATCTTAGTCATATTTATTTTACGCCGTTCAGGAAACTGGTGTCACTTTCACGCCTTTAACGGAAGAATTACCCTTTTAAATAAATGAATATTAGTTCATTCAAGACTTACAAAATTTTTTGTAATTTGTCTCGAAATTAAATAAGTCGAGAACAAGTTCTCTATATTATGCTTAAAATTAAGATTAAGGTACATTTTTTTGAATATTTGCCGAAATTAATTTAGTCTGGTTTTAAGATGAGACAAGAACAAAATAATAGTTGGAATTATAAAACGATTTTTTATCAAAGATATGTGATAGGCAAGGCACGTTTTCGAAAGAAATTAAATTTAACGTATTGTCAATGAATTAACAAATCCAAACCTGTTTATATAATCCCATTTATATGATAAAATGTCAATGACAGATTTCCTTTCCGGTCTTTGGGAGAAATTGTTCAATGAAATTATTATTATAAAGACTTACCAGTTTCAAAATAAATGTATTTCTACCAACATGAGAAGGGTTGGGATTCTCTGTGACACCAACACTGATCGGATTTGGGTTTGTCAATAACATCAATGCAATTTTGCTCAAGTTGCTCGAGAAAATTGATCTGAACAAGTTTGATTTGTATTACTTTGTGAAGCGTCTTCTGGTGAAAAGGACAATTTGGGTAAACTTTTAAGTGAGGAAATGAGAATCGAAGTCAGTAATAAAGATTTGATAATTTTCTCAAAAAAATTGAACCAAAAAAGAAAACCAGGTGACACAAACTTCCAAACTTTTTGCTTTTATCGGACTATAGCCAGCCATCACCTTTCAACAACTTCTGCGTGGAACCACTGTAGGGAAATTAGTAGAAGACTCGGATATTTGAGCGAAGAAAGGGATCGCCTATTACAGTATGGGACTGTGAATAACATTCTGAATTCTGAGCGATTTAAAAGTGTCCTATCCGAAGTAGACGAATCAATCAAAGAATGCACCCTAACGAAAACAAATTTTGAAAGGGTACTTATGAGTGTCTCCTACATTGAATCTAATTTGAGATTCTGTGAGATGATGACCAAATTTATTATGAAAATTTATGAGAGAGAAAATCTTTTCCTCTATTTGGCTCAATGTATATTTGAGAATATCAGTGAAATGATGATGATTGTCTTGGAGTCCGGAAATGTAAATCTTCTCAACAATGTTTGATGTGAAACGTTGACAGATTTGACTTTCTTCGTGGTAACAAATGCCAAATGTTTTCAATCTCCATATTTGGCTACCAAATCCGTTAAAGTTCTTACCTTAATGCATCACTATGTCAAGAACAAACAAATGCATAATCTGATTTTGATGCTTAAATCGAATTTGATGAAACGTGCCAATCTCGTTCATCACTTGATAGAATATTTCAATTTTGTAGAGAAAACCTAGAAGAACACCGATTTCTATGAGAAGTTCAACATTAGATTCGACTTATGTACGTTGTTAGGAATGCTTTGGGAAGGAGAGGTTCTCTTTCGCTACTGTGATATTGATGAGATGTTGCGATTTCTTAATTTCATTTCCAACGACATTACCTATTTAATGGATGATGGTATCGGAAATATCAAACGCCGTAAAGTCGCTCAAGCAATGAGAAAGTCAATGACACCCTTATCCTCCAATGATCATCAATTGAATGTCACTGACATCAGTCGTCTAAAGAAAACTGTTCGAACAGACTTTGTATTGATAAATTCCTTTGGAAAATTGATTCTGAAATTGTCCGAGCTTTGTGCATCATTATTCACAAAAGAAGAAATTGTCCATAAATTCGTCTCCATGCTCAATCATTTCATCTGTGAATTGGTAGGTCCAACGCCCCGAGACATCAATATTGAAAATCGAAAACAATGTTTCTTTGATCCATTACATCTTTTCGGTATGTTCAGAAAAATATATCTAAATTTGTCGAGTGAAGATCTAATTGCAAAAATGTCGGATGAAGAAAGACATTTTTCTGAAGATAATTTGAATTATATAAATAATATCCTTACAGAGAAAAGATATTTTAGCGGTTATGAAAACGAGCAATATAAAAAGATGATACAAGATGTATTGGACATAAAGAAGCAAAAAAGGGAGGAAGAAAATGACTTTGATGACGCTTCCTTTGAATATTTAGATCCGATCATGAATACAATTATGGTTGATCCAGTATTAATTCCCAAATCGAATATTGTCATTGATAGAATGATTATTCAACGTCATTTACTAAATGACCCATGTGATCCATTCAATAGACAACCTTTGAAAATTGAAGATTTAATTCCTCAGGCTGAGTTGAAAGCATAAATCGAAAAGTGGGTTGATCAAAAAAGGACAAAGAGGAAATGAGATTTAAATCTTTAAATAATAAAAAAATTAATCGAATGACCTTTTCTAATTATGTTTTCTAAATTTTTGCTATTGTTATATCTAAAAATTTCTATAGCTTATCAACCATTAATAAATTAAAGAATTTTCAACATTATATATTTTTTAATATTATTATTATTAAGTTTTAAATAATATAAAATACTCAAAATATGTAAAAGCTTGTAAATATTTTAATAATAATCGTAAATTGACTTATTCGAATTTCAAAATTAAGAATCTATTTCTTTGAATTAAAAGATCAATCTGAAAAATCTTTTAAATGGAGCTATATTATCTAATTATTTTAAGGAAAACTAAGAAAAAAAATTTTTTGTTTAATTAGTAGAACAGTTCATGGAATAAATCTGCTTGAATGTGTACACGAACTTATCGATATGATTTATTATATTCTTTTAAAAAATAATTAATTTAGTTTTTTTGTCAAAATTAATCTGCGCTCATTTGATTAATTATCGGGGCTTTTATATTATTTTAATTAACTTAGGAATTATTTTTAATTATTATTATTATTATACTCATTTATTTTATTTTTATATTATTTCAATTCACTTATACCATGTTTTTTAATTTATTTTATGTAATTTTTATTTTTAATAACTAAAACTACTTACATTTTTATTTTTATTTATTTTTTTTACAATTTAAACAAATTAAAATATTTTATATTTTACTTATTTATTTATTTATTTTGTTTTTATTATAATCCATCAAGGACAACCTTACAATTTTTAATTTTTACAAAACATTCACCAACATAAAATATAATTATATACAAATGTTTACATTTACAAACACATGCTTTTTAAACACTTTTAAACACCAA
Source organism: Bipalium vagum (assembly GCA_037834085.1). Taxonomy (NCBI): domain Eukaryota; kingdom Metazoa; phylum Platyhelminthes; order Tricladida; family Geoplanidae; genus Bipalium; species Bipalium vagum. The sequence goes on from JBBMKC010205988.1 coordinate 11,121, forward strand.
AATAATTGTCAATGATTGTTAATAAAATTAAAAGCACAAAGATTTTTAATAAAATTAATATCAAATGTTTTGATCTCAAATGTTGTTTGTCTTGACTTCTTGGCCTTTGTTGTGTTTGGTGGGAGTTTAGATGGACTTGGAGGGTTTGCTGTTGACTCTGGTCGATTTATTGTTGTTGTTGTTGACGAACTCAGAAAGTGTCAAATTAGGAGAACGCTACGAATTCAGGAAGACATCAAGACGACTACAGGACGATGCAGGTATATCAGATTTTCCGTGTATATGATAACGCAGAAGGATTTCACACGGAAGCCCATTGAATTTTGGAAGCCCTGCGCTACCTGAGAAGAGCCTAGAAGGCGACCCGGAGACCCATTGTCGCTCTTGGTGAGACCATTTATTATTTTTTGTGCTGATTTATGGTGTTACTTTCCAAGAACTTATTTCTTTGTGATTCTCTTTCTCTCTCATCTCATTAACAGTAGTGTGTTTTTTTATTATTATTTATTTTCTGTTGTTGGACTTATTAGAGACTTCTGGTGGTGATCGATATTGGAATTGTGTTTTTGTCAATAAAGTTTTATTGAGGACATTTTGATTCAGTTCATAGGGTGCGGATACAGTATTACTGTGGATGTTTTGATTCAGATAAGGCTTAAAAGGGAACGGACACAACATTTTATTAAAGTGAGGAGTTACGAGTACACGAGCTCACGCTAGTACGTAAAATTATGATTGTAACACAATTTTTAAGTATTTGTGTGTATTATAAATAAAGTAGGCTAAAAATTGTGTCGTTTTTTAAATAGAAAAAAATTTAAAAACTCAAATATTATTAAAATAAAAATTAATATTTACCCTAAGAAGTGATAATTACTAAAATTATTACTGTATTTATTACAATTAAATTAATTTTATTTCATTCTTTACAATAATTACGATTTTATAGCGAAATATCTTACTCTGCTAAAAATGTGTAGCTCAGTATAGTTTTCATATAAAATTTAATCCAACAAATATATAAATTATAAAATTGTAATCTATCAAAAATATTATTTTTATTTAAGAATAGATGGCGTAAAAACTAATAACCAAATATTTATATAAAGTTAAATGTTAATCAAGAAACTGGAAAACAACTTTGAGGATTTAGAATTTATTTTTTATTAAAACATCATTAAATTCCTGAATATTTGAATCTAGCAATTTATTTATATACCCTTAATTCTTTTATCATTTTTTATTTCTTTTGTTTTATTATTATTTCTCTCATAACCTTGTAACTTATACTTTTAATTATACTGAATTGATAAAATGTTTCATTTGGATTCCCATCTCTAAATTTAAATAATTTTACATCAAAGTACGGTTTTAATTCATTTTTCCTTTTTCTATTCTCAATTTATAAATTTAAATAAATTCTACAGATATAGAATCAGTATCGGTCGCCTGAATCATATATTCAAGATTCAGTTTTTTTATTCAGGAATCATTTGAAACATTTTAATCAGGAAACATTTTTAATTTTGCATATTCAAAAACACAAGATTCTATTTAGTTCTTTTTCATTTGAACAGATTTAACATTATCAATAAATCTTTCAAAGTTATGTTTCGATGCTTGATTTTCAAAATCTTTTTTACTAGTACATATTTCCATATTTTGTCTATTTCTTACATTTTCTAATATCTTACCATAAAATGAGTAATTAAATAGTTTAAATAAGGAGACACCAAATTCATTTTTATCTTTCTTTGCCTGAATTCCTTTTGTATATTACATTTAATATATTGTTTTAACCAAGATGATTTACTAAATTTTAATTGTTATGTATTTTTCATTTCATACCATGGTGTAAATACCAGTCTACATTGATCCTTTAATTATATATTCTTACTTATCAATTGAGTCAACATTGATTTTTCATTAAAACATTCAGGTTTATATCTATTTGGAAAATGTATTAATAGAGTATCATCAATTTTTCTTTTTCAGGACAAAATGAATAATTTTTTGTTTGGGTTATGTAATTCTATTGGAGATTCTAATTCAATTTCATAAAACCAATTTTATCGTTACTATTTTTTTTCATAATTAAAATTTTTAGATTCTTTAATTTCTCCAATGAGTAAGGGAATCATCATATATGAAGAATATAATGCATCCGCATCATAATATTTTAAATATCTTATTTTAAATAAAATTATACAGGTTACTAAAAATAGTTTTTAGATAAATAAAAAATAGTAATTTCTAACAAAAGGAAATCAAATACTACTAAAAATAAAAATGTATAAAAAATATATTATATAAAAGGGCTCACCACAGAACATTAGGACGAGTATGCTTCGGATGTCAGAGAGAGGGTCATATTAGGAGAAATTGTCCAAATATAAAGTGTAGGCGGTGCAACAGGA
>JBBMKC010205999.1:0-13536 GCA_037834085.1 Bipalium vagum
TCAACCGTTGAGACCTAAGACACATTTACGCTCCAACCTTTAACATCCTTTTTATCCATCAACTTAGGATCTTAACACTTACAAGAAATAATTCATATATTGGAGAGAACTTCAGAACTTCAAATACCCACAAAATCAATGCATTAATTAACAAAGGTTACCACTGCACAATGCGTGACATTGTAACGAAGGTCAATGTATCAAAAATATGCATTGAAAAACAAGTATACATTGTGCAATATATGAAAAACAGATTGACTTAGCGAAAACTCGAATTATTCTCTAAGCAAAATGCACTTATATTACAAATTAATGAGAAATAAACCAAAAATAATATATTATTGAAAAAACTAATAGAGTGATAAAAAATATATTTCCTACAGCAATATCCATCGGAAAATTATGCAACAAGCCACTATATACAGTTTTAAAGATAAACTTTTATTAATATGGTATTATATTTTCAAAATTCCCGGATCAGTTGTTGTATTATCAGTAAATGATTTTTCAGTCTTTCCCAGGAAATCTTAATCATACCCAGTCAAACATTCGCTGGTTATAAACTCTTGCAATTTTTTATACTCTTCTCTCAATACACGTATTACTTATTACATTTATTATTATTCTCAATTACACTTATACATTGTATGTAAAAAGTAACTACCAGATTTTAAAATTTTTATTGTTAAATATATTTATATTTGAAATAATACTGTAAATACTTTTCTAAATAGAATTCATAGTATTTTCACACATTTTGAGAGGTACTTCGGATGCCTCTTCTTCAATTAAATATTTTAGGTCTTGGTTCATGTATTAACCTTTGTCTTTAGGTATCTCAATAGAAAGAAATCCACTCGTGAAAGGTCTGGTGATCTCGCAGCCCAATTGAATGATCAATCATCCAATCCATCTTCCAGGAAATGTGCTGTTCAAATACTGTTTAACCTAGAGCTAGTAATAAGCAGGTGTTCCATCCTGTTGAAAAATTATTTTCGATATTGTCCTAGGACTAAATTGTAGCATGTGCTAAGATTTAAGCATCTCTTCATAATTAGAACTAATCAAATTTTCATTAAAATAGTAGAAGTGATATCGAAGTACTCATCTAAACATTAACATTTGAATTGGAATGGTATCTTGGGATTTAATAATTTAACATTTGCATAAATTTTGAAATCCCATTTTTATAAAATAAAATTGGTTAGATGAAATTAAAATCTAGTTATGTTTACAATTTTTTTATATTTACTTGAATACTACACAAATATAAATACTATTCTTATTTTTGAGTTTTCTTTTAAGAGACTATAATTCTTCTGCAAAGTGATACTCTTCAATTTAATGTTGTCTTGTCGAATAATCAACAATCACTCAAACTTCTCTTTTTAATCTTATGTATTTTTAATTTTTAATTTCTTGTTTACACGATTTGGTATCACGATAATGCACCTTCGCATACATAGATACGTGAACATGACAAAATATTATAATAATGTCATCGACCCAGATACATATTTACAACGTATGGCTCCCTGTGATTTTTTCTTGTTCCCAATATTCAAATTATCCCTTCCCGGAAGTCGATTTGAATCAGTTGAAGCCATAAAACAAAATTAACCAAAAAAGCTTAAGGTCATACCAAAACTAGGGTTTACATGAGTGGATTACTCGTTGAAATACGTGCATATTAGCGAATGGAGAATCTTTTGAAGGTGATCACATTTTGCATGACTAATAAAATATTTCAGTTTTCTTTGATCAATTCCCGGTACTTAACATACAACAATATCTGATGTAATAATAATAATGCTTAGTAATAACTTAGTTGAAGATAAAAGGTTAGCAGAGTATGCAGAAATTCGTGCATTGAAACAACAGATTGTGGATTGGATGCCACAAATGTTTAAGATTATAAAATTGCTGAATTAGTTTTTGAATAAAATGGATTATAAACACAAATATATAGAGTTGGAAAGGGGCTGCGGAAAATTATATATAGATTTTTAAATTGCTTAAATGAGGTAACTTGCAATTTTTTTTATTCCACATTTAAAGAAAATATTTAGGTATTATTTTTATTAATTTTTTGCCATTAAGTATAATATTAATTGATATTAACTATAAAGTTATGTCATTTGACGTACTACATATCAGGTATTGTATGTTATACGAATATCAATGCGGACATGGCAGGTGACTCACAAAGATTTTGTCATTTTTTCAGGTTATAGAATGTGGAATCAATCCGGAGTGTAAGGGAATCAATTCCAGTAAAGGATTTGGATTGTCCTGGCTCGTCACATGTTGAAAGATCTGATGGTGTCGGGAATAAATGCAATCGCAATGATTTGTTGTTGATTCTATTGATGTTGACCGATTGCCCTCCGACGAGCAGCACGGAGCCGGTGCTGGAGCAGGATTACCAGCTACACGACAATCGATGCTTAATGCATTTGTATTCGAAGAAGATTGTGGGAAAATATGGGTGACCACCAATCTCCTTGTATCGATGGTCAAGCAATTGAAGGACCAGTGTTATGTATCACCGGAATTTCTAATCAGCCACCAGTGCCTGAAATTGTCAGAGACTCTCAACGCGATAAATCACTATGAGGTTACAACTATTCTGTATCCATCCCATTTTATGGCTTGTCAAGTATTGAAGCGTCTTTGTGTGAAAGGTACTCCTTCGTCTGCAAGCAAGAGGAAATTTCCCCAAGCGGATTTCACCATTTGAAGATTGTCTTTACGCTCAAGACCTCCTCCACTGAAAGCGCATTATTCAAGAAATTTGGATTCCGATGCATCCAATTCCTACCAAGGACGATTAATTAGTTATTCTTTGAATATCAATAAACGGCCACCTGATGAACTTGTTATTAAATTTGTTAAGAAGCGGGTGTATGAAAATGATGCAGATTTTTTGGAAAGAAGTTTTGCAATGTACTCCTGACTATCAAGCTTTGCAATTGGTTGAACAGTAGAAACCTCTTTATTACTAAGTCTAATTATTAATATTATGGTGAGAAAATTGGCAAAGATATGCGTGCTAAATATAATGAAAATAATTGAAAAGTGCTATTCAAAATCGGCACATGTCTTTAGTATATATCCGTCCTCTTCGTAAATGATAAGATTATTATTTTGATTTTAAATTATAATATTCTCATTTATAGGTATTGGTAAAACCAATTGAGTCATCTCTGCGTTTTCTAATTCGCTTCATGTTACTATTCGTCAAGGTTATGGTTTATTGAATCCTAATGTTTATAAATTTGATGGTCTTGTTATCGATGATATTCAATTAACAACTTGGCAAGTGGATGAGGTTCGGTAGTTGGTGGACACATAGTATGACATGTCTGTTAATGTGAAATATTCCACTGGGATAATTAGTGCGCATATGCCTCGTATTTTACTTTTTAACCATATTGATTGTTTTATTAATCGTTCACGGAGTAAAATTTTGGCAATCTGCTGTTCTTCGGCGATGCATTATTGTTAATTTGCATGGTGGCAGTCTTTTTATCAATCTGAGGATATTGATTCCTCCCAAGTTGACGCTCAAATGTTTGATTTGAATTTGAATTCTTTGAAGCAAACTGCTGTTTTAGATAGTTCAGATTTTGAATCTGATAGTGATTTTGTTTAAATAAATATGTATTCTTATTTTATTTAATAAATCTATATTTACTTATGTAAGTAATGTATGTCCTTCTTTATAAACTATATTAATGTTATGTAAAAAAATCTTTAAAAATTATCAGCAAAAAAGACAGACCCTCTATCCTGGACAAGAAGCATTTCAAACTCAAAAAAACTCAATCATTACAAGAAGGAACTTTTGTATGTTATGTGATATTGAGGTATTATGAATTTTTCAAAATTGACAAACCATTATTACAGACATTTACTGCTAGTAATTAGACAGATTAAATAACCCTTTTACTGAAAATTAGGCTTGACATTGACATGCAATATAGAAAAGTCATAGTTATTTATTGATTATAATTGTTTTCATTTATACATAAATATGGTTATTCAATGATTATTATTATTATACAATGATTATTCATTATAAAAAATAAAATTTTAATTTTGTTATTTACTTATTTTCCCGTAAAGACTTTCGTTTTTCATTATGCAACAAAAAAACCGTAGAGAAGATGAAAAACATTTATAAAAAATAATTTCATATCATATCTAAAGAAAAATGAAATATCTTGAATAATTTAGTAAGACTAATGCACTTCTGCCAACGATGTTCTAATGCCATTAAAACCTCTCGAAAGTAGTTCTCGTCAAGGCTTCCAAAATAAATATTTACTGCTTCATGAACCTCTTCTGTTGTGGAAAACCGCCTTCCACAAAGAAAAATTTTCAACTTTGAGAACAGGTAAAGTCAGAGGGACCCAAATCTTGTGAATATGAAGGTAGTTTAATTTCGTACTTTAATTCATTGGTTTTCGCCATTGTAATAAATGCCGTATGTGAATGTGTATTATAATGATGGAAAATGATTTTCCTTTTCCAGTGTCTTTTTTCATTAATGATGGTATCCATCTTATTTAATAGTTTTATGCAATACTCTCTATTGATTGTTTCACATTTTGGAGATAATCGATCATAAGAATTCTTTTGGAATTAAAAAATAAATTTGTCCGTAGATTTAACAGTCATTTACAGTCATTGCTTTCTTTGCAGGTGGAGAATTCTGATGTTTCCCCTGCTTAGATTGGGTTTGGCTTTCTGGGGTGTGGTAATGAATTCATGTCTCATTGTGGTAACAAATCTTCGCACAAAATCAATTTTATTCTTCTGAAACGTGTCATACACTCTTCAGAAAGGTTAATTCTTACTTGTTTTTGTTCAACAGTAAGTAAATTTTTCATGTGTAATTCGTTATGCAAAATATAATGTACCCATTTGGTTGATATCTTTTTTGTTAACCATATTTGATATCTTCAATCGACGATTTTGAAGAACCGCTTTATATATTTTTAAACGATTTCGAAAGACCTAGACGATTTTGGGCTACAAGAACGGGGGCATATTCTAGGCGTGTATAAACCTGTCTAAATTCTCGACCCCATTTATGGACCGTCGTAAATGATTGGGCATCATCTTTCAATGTTTTTATCATTTCTTGATGGATTTCTTTAGTTAAATATTTTGTACCAAATTTGTCCATTAGTCAAAATTAGTTAATTTAAATTTATGTAAAAAGTCAAAAACTTTACAAATTGATTTGAGATTTGAAATTTATTAATATAACATATATACAAGGTGGCTTTTAATTATTGCATATTATTTGAACAGGTCCCATCACCTGGTGATTACTGATATGAAAGTTGTATTAATCTAATTTTAATCCTTATTGTATTGATAATCGTTTATAAATATAGATTGCTTATTTTGTTAATAATATTTAATAAAATGAAACCTAATCCTCTTCGGACTGCTATATTGGAATTATACAAACAAAGAAAGTCACAGTCGGCTATAGTAAAACTGCTGAAAGTTCCACGATCAACAGTCTCGCGGGCAATAAAGAGGTTTGTAGAGCTTGGAACTGACTCAGACCATTTTGGAAGAGGCAGAAAAGCCACTACTACCACAAGAAACATATGGGAACGCATCAGAAAACTTATTAAGCGCAATTTAACAATTTCAAAGCGAACTTTAGCAAAATCAAGGAATATCAGCCGAAATTCTGTTAACAAAATTGTGAAAAGTAATCGATGGCTTTATTCTTACAAATTCTGCAAAACACAACACTAAATCCGAATATGATGAAAAATCGATTGGAAAACTGTAAGATAATGTTGCAGTAGACTTCACAGGGCCACAATAAATCGACATTGTTTACAGATGAAAATATATTTACGGTAGAAGGCTGTCGCAACACAGAATGACAGACAATTGCACAAGAAAGGTACCTAAGACCGCGCAATTGTAATGCGAAGTCGTTTTCCCAAATCTGTAATGGTTTGGGGTGGTATAACGGGTTCTGGCAAAACTCCTTTGGTCTTTGTAGAAAGAGGTGTAAAAATGAATGCAAGAAGATTCAAAGAAGACATTTTGAAAGTTGTATTATACCCTTAGGCTAAAATACATTTTGGTGAAGATAACTGGTCATTACAACAGGACTGGACTACTTCATATTCTGCTGCAAGCACTATTGCGTTGTGCCAGGAACTTTTATCATCATTTTAGGACAAAAATACGTGGTTTTCTAATTCGCCTGATTTAAATCCTATGGATTACTCTATTTGGGGAATCATGGAACATAAACTTAAGAACTCATACAAAAACTTAGAGACATTAAAAACCGATATTCAAAAAGCTTGGGACTCAGTTTCTACTGCAGAATTAGCGGGGATAACTTTCCCAAACGTTTGAAAGCCTGTATGAAAGCCAAATGGTGTTTCTTCGAAAATCTTTTGTAAATAAATTGATTGTTATATAATAAAATGTAGTTCTGCGAAATTTTGAGTTTTTTGGATTCGAATTAACTGAATTATGCCTAAGAAAGTTTCATGCAATAATTAAAAGCCACCATGTATATATATTAATAATAAAGCCAGTTTTACGATAAATATGCTGCATTGGAATAAAAATTTTATTTATACTTCATTTCGCTTTCAAACTTTACAAACCAAGTACGTATATATTCTACTTTAATTGAATTCAAATTCAAGATGCACAATTTATATCCTACTAAATAAGAAATAATTTTAAAAAAATAAAAATTTTCAATAAATCAAGATTTTTTAAATGATAATCGTTTTAATAAATTTAAAAAATATATTTATATTAATATTTTATTTTTCCCAATTTTAATTTTTTCCTAAAAATGATTGAAATCAGAGAATACAATACATATTTTGACCGGATTTAGTTGGTTCCCATTATACTAATAAAACCCAAAGTACCATTTGTTCCAAAGAAAGTAAATTCGCCGAATGTTCCAAAAGTTCAACCAGTCTTAGACTTAATTGGCTTAAAAGGCTAAAAATAGACAACATTTATTAATCGAATAGAAACTCAAATGAAAAATATTCATAAGTATCTTTCAAAGAATGATGATTGTTTTCGAGGTAAATTATGAAAAATTGAAGATGATGGATCTTTTGCTATTATGTAAATATAAAGTTTTGTTGGTTCTCTCATTATATTTTTGTATTCAAAAAATTATGAAATAAATATTAAATTTGTCTTAGAAAATTCTGTTTTATTTTTGTGTCAAAACTTTCCGACCAAAAATAAAGATTTTAACCAAGCACGTTAAATCTAGTGTAACAAGTAACAAGTACTCAAATCTACACCAAATTAAGTTAGGAAAATTGAATTACATTTTTAAACAAAAATTGATAAACATACAACATCATTAATTAAATACAAAAGCCATTGGTCTTTCCTTTATTGATAATTATTTTAATTTATTATGAAAGAATAAAAATTCCCAATAATAATAATAATAATAATGTCCAAATTTCATTTTTATCATTTTTGTATTGTGGGTTATATAAAAAATAATTTTATGATCCGGATTTTCTAATTTATATTTATATAGTTTTTTTTATACATATCATAGTGTTTCAGAAAAAATCTGGCAGGCATTAATATGGAAAAACATAAAATAATTAAATTGAAAAATTTTAAAGTTATTTATTATAATACAGTATTTAACAATACAAATATGATAGATACAGGCTGAAATCAATTTCCATGTCAAAATGACCTAACTTTTGATTTCAGTTTGCCATGAGTTTCTGGATATCTGCTTGGCTGATGTTATTTGATTGATTAGGACATTAAGGTTGGCTGTTTTAAATTTTGTTCCTTTGATCTTAGATTTTATATTGATCCAATAGCAACCGATCTAACCTAAATCCGGACAATTTGGTGGATTGGCTTCTTTTGGATCTAAATTGATGTTGTTCTCGCTGTAGAATTCTTGAGCTTGTTTATTGCAATGGAAAATTGCCAAATTTAGCCAGAATAATACAGTTGTTTAATTTTTTAAAATTCATATTTATGGCAAATTCTTTACAAGAAAACGTAGCTAGCATTCGCCATGTCCTTAACGAAATAGAGCTTTTCCAGCTTCAACACAATAATGTTGTAAATACTTATGCCGGCCTTGTTAATAGAGTCCAAAATATGATGGTACAGTCGAATGCTATTTCAATCCTTTTAAATCCTCAAAACAATCAACATGATATTGACCAAATACCTACGATCGATTAAGTAGCTACGACCGATCAATTAGCTTTGACCAACGTAAGAAAAAAACTCAAAAGAGAAGCAAAGGTAGCAAAAATGTCAAAACTAATATGTCGTAATTGTAATCAATCGTTTTTTAGGCACATCATAACGTAAATCTGGCTATTGATTGTTCCATTATGTACAAATTCTTTATTTTTACGTTCACATGAACATATTGCTTGCCACACAAAATATTTTGAAGGGAATTTTGATACTTTTTATATTTAAATTTTGGTCCTATGCACTTTCTTTGCGTAGCAACATAAAATTCGGAATTTGATCGAAGCAACCAGTATGTTTCGTCATTCAAAATATAGCATTTTAATTTTTAAAAGATTAAGCGTATAATTTTCTAGCTCGTTCTGGCGACTAAATCTTTAGTTTCATCTGTGTCTGGAAAGTATTGCACTTTAAATATCTTTACTCCAGTTCGAATTTTATTTCTGTGAATAGTTGATGTTGACATTCCTACTTTATTCGATACAATAAGTACTGATAGGTTAGGATCTCTTAGAAATATTCTGATAATTTTCTTAATTGCTACTCCTGATTTTCTAACAGACCCCTTATTTCTGTCGATAGTTTTTACGGTAAACAATTTGCACTGTTGAGCGAGGGAATTTTAATTGCTTGGCGATATTGCATTGAGAAATAATTATGTCCTGCAAGTACTTGTCCACTATTAATTTCCGAATATAAATTTCAGTAGTCGACATGTTTATTAAAATTAGACTGATTAAGCAAAAATGTAATCAAATATTATTGATATTAAAACACTAAATGGTTATACATTGTCATGATATTATAAGTAAAAAAAAAATTATAGAACTGCCAGATTTTTTCTAAAATTCCCTATAGTATACAGGTCATCTATAAAGTAAGTCGAATCACAACAATATATTTCTGTTTTACAAAAAGTAATATTACGTCATTTTTATTTTTGTAGCAAATTATGGAATTTTAATATCGTCAATAGTAATTTTATTTTTTATTTTAGAAATGAACTACATAACTGTTCAAACTCGTATTGAGCTAATAGTTATTTATTTTGAATGTGACAGATTACCAATTTAGTGTCTGCAGCGCTAAAATAAAGAATATGGCACAAAGAAATTTGTACGCAGCTGTGCGCAAATTACTGACAACGAGTAGCCATTTGTGCTAAAGCAAGTCTAGTAGACCATGTGTTTTATATCGTGTTAGTCGGAAAACGAACTTTGAACTGCATCATCAAGCATTATAGCAAAAGCTACTGACATCTCTAGGGCAACAGCTTGCAAATTTTTTTAAAAAGTATCTTAGGTGACATGCTTATTGTCTAAGAATCCTTCAGGAGTTAAAAGGCAATGATACTGAAATGACTTTTTTACAAATTAGGTGGTATATAAATTTGAAACTCATTCCTAATTCCTGACGTCCGTACTATTGTCAGATGACTCCCATTTTACATTAGACAGGATGTCTACACCAACAAAGCAATCATTTGGTCCCCAGAATATCCACATCATTTTAGAACTAAACGTAACTTTCCTTCCAAAGTCACGGTATGGTCCAGATTTTTAGCAGAGTTTATCATTGATCCATTTTTTAACACAAAACGGTACTTGAAAATGTTACAGAAGTTTGTCACAACTTTAATCTAGTGGCAATATTTCTCAAACAATATTCCAACAATATAGGCCACCGCATCATTGGTAGGTAAAACAATTTTTGCTCTCAACTTTTGGACACCAATACTTGATCAGTCGACATTTCGATCACGAGGGGCGAAATTTCAAATTTTTGGCTTTGAGAATTAAAGTATATGGTCGTCGACCAACGACAATCCAAAAATTATAATTAATAATCACAGAAGAAATCAATGCAATAACATCGCTTCAGCTGCAAAATACATTGAACTCTGTATCAAGGTAGTTAGAAATGTACCGAGATCTCAATGGCAAACAGTGAATATTGTTTGTAATTCCATGTTCTCAATAAACTTTTCATGTATAATAAATGTCTTTATTAATTATTACCATTGAGATAGACTATAATAAAATCCGTATTTTATATTTCATAATCATTATTTAATAAATAAATTTTATTTCAAAAACTATTTTTTGTATTTGGTCATTACAAGAGTAATGATTCGATTTTATAGACTAAATATTATATCATTACATAAAGGTAAGACTGTTTTTTTACGTTACATTAAAAAATATTTTTTAATTTCAAGGTTACTGATTTCTGAGTCATGAGTGAAAACGAATACATTTTCGTCATATTATGCTTTATGAATTCCGAATGTGAAGCTTATCCGAACGAGGGGCTTTCTGAAATCACAGTAAAATAGTTTGCCAAATTCCGGAGATTAAGATTTATCTGACAAGACAAAATCCGCTCAGATGACTCAGTTCAAAAACTATTGACCTCAGAACCAAGAAGTTGCAGACACACTGAACTGTGATAAATCAACAGCTTTCCGACATATTACGAAAAACGGCTACGTAATAAAACTGGGTGTGTGGGTTCCTCATTTATTGACAAAAAAGGAAGAACTTACTCGATTTGAATCGTGCAATTCATTGTTACAACGAATGGTAACTGATTCATTCTTATATCGCCTAGTTACAAGAGATGAGAAATGGATACAGAAATGCGAATTTTCAACGAAAAAGTTGGAAAACCAGACCACATATCAAAAGCAGTTAGCATCCCAGAAAGGTATTGTTGATTTGATGGGTTTGCAAAAGAATTATTTTCTATTCTTTTCTTGTATCGAACAAAACCTTTAATTCTGATTTATACTGCAATCATTTAGATGAATTAAGTAAAGCAATTCAGGAAAATACATTAAAAAACAGTTTAGTAGGCAAAAAATTCACATCATAAGAAAGTATTGAAAATGCTTTTCTTGAATTCTACAAAAAACCCATTCAAATGTTGTCAAATCATTGGAGACAAGTAATTAAAAAGAACATATATCAGTCGACTAATATATAATTTACTAAATTGGTTTTGTTATTAAATTATTTTCGTTTTTATTTGTCTTTATTCATTCAATATTTACTCTATACACGGTTCGTTCAGAATATTTTGGGCAAGCCTAATAAGCATGATATTTTTTATAGATTTTTGTCTTTTAAAACTACCAGTGTGTGGTAGCTATTAGGATGTAAACTAAATTCGCGGCCTTATTTTTGCATAATAATTATGAAATCCATAAAAAATATTTCTTTTATTCCTTTGTTAATTTAAAAATCTATAAAAAGCCCATTTCATGGCGATTAATATTGTGTATGAATAAAAACCCTTTGATTTATTAAACTAATTTTTATCAATATTGGAATATCAAAAAATTGCAGATTCATTTTAGCTGGGTCATTTTAGTGTTGAAGCTAGGAGAGATATGTGTAAGACTGTTGGTATGATGCAGTCACACAAATTGCGCAAAAAATGGTGCCAAAGATTTCGTAATGGTGAAAGCAGCATTGAGGACAAAAGTCACTCTGGAAGACCCATTGGAGTGAATAGAGGTAAACGATAAACAATGGCCCAACTCTTACTACATGTATTTTGAATGTTGATCTTGGATGTTCACTTATGGTCATCAGCAGGATTCTTCACAGTGCTGGGTTCATAGTATGGCATGGAAAACGGGTGCCTCATGAATTGACGATTTCTCAGAAAACGAAGCGTTTTGATGCTGCCAAAGAATTACTCCAGAGACATCCAAATAAACCATTCCTACACGAGCTAGTTACCTGTGATGAAAAATGAGTTTTTCTGGATAATCGACCCTGCTCCATGCAATGGCTTCGACCTAAACAGAAACCAATGCGAACTCCAAAACCCAAATTGAACCAGCCTAAGGTAATGTTATGTGGTATTCTGGTGGAGTAATTCACTTGGAGCTAGTTGAACAAAACCGACGCATCAATTCAGAAGTCTATTCAAAAAAACTGGAGCAAGTACATGTCAAATTACTCCAAAATTCTTTGCGCAAATTCGTCAGAAGTGGCGTACTCCTACAACAGGACAATGCCCAACAAAAATGTAGCCCTTCGAACGCTTGAAAAAGATAAGGAATTCACTCAGCGTTTAGCCCAGATGCTGTGGCAAGCATGTTAGAAGAAATGAATTATCACACACGCCGTATCACTCAAGAAACAATCGACAAGGAAGAATTCAAGATCTTACTCCACCCTCCGTACAGTTCTGATTTGACCTCTTCTGATGGAAAATTTAAATAACGCCTTCGTGGAATGAATTTTTGAATCCTAAAATTATTTAAGAGACTTTTCACTCTTTCTTTGACGAGCTTCCGATGGATATTTACCATGATGGCTTAATGACATTACTGTGCGCCGGAAAAAATGTATTGATAAGAATGGCAACTGGTTTGGAATGTATATTGTACTTATAAAATAAATATTTAATACAGGGTCTTCCAAAAGAATCTTTACTACTTTAAATCGCTATTTCTCCGTGCATAAAAATTAAAAAGCCATACCTTTATTTAAACACAGATATTACAAAAAATTATATTTTATATTTTACAAGTTTGGGCTATTTTATGGAATTTTGCATAACTTTTTCGCATAAGTCAATTGAGATCATAGCAATTTGTTCCGAAATGTTGTCTTTGAGTTGTGCAATAGTTTTTGTTTATTAATATAAACTTTATTTTTTAGATATCCCCATAAATAATAGTCTGGAGCCGTCAAATTGGGAGATATGGGAAGCCAATCAACATCACCGAAACGTGAGATTAATCGTTTGGTACTATCTTGCTGAAAGTAAAAATTCTCCACATTAAAATAAACAGATAAGGTTTAAGGAATGTTTTTATCATGTGTCGATATCTCTCTCCCATTACTGTAACTGTTTTACCTGCAACATTTTCGAAAAAATGTGGACCTGTTACACCTCTTGCCCATATCCCACATCATACAGTAAATTTTGGTGAATGTAATGCTTCTTCCTTGAGAAAATTGGGTTGCTTTGTTGCCCAAATTCGACAATTTTGTTTATTAAAAAACCTTCACTCAAGTGAAAATGACTGTCATCAGTCATGATGATTTTTTTCAAAAAATGAGGATCCGCAATTGATCTTTTTAACAACCACTTACAATAATTCAGGCGACTTTGATGGTCTGATTCTTTAAGATTCTGAACTACGGTAAGCTTGTAGGTTTTCATATATGCAAATCTTCATGCATTATCCGCGACAAACTGGATTTTGAGAGGTTTAATTCCTGTTCTCTATGACTGATTGAG
>JBBMKC010206010.1:0-13536 GCA_037834085.1 Bipalium vagum
TTTTCTCAGTGAAATTTAATTAAAGTCGAACACGAGCAAAAGCAACCTTCAACCGTTGAGACCTAAGTCATATACACTCTCCGACCTTTAACATCCTTTTTGTCCATCAACTTAGGATCTTAACAATATCATTGAAGATACAATTAATCTTTTAGGAATTAATAGAAGAAATTTTATTAGTACAACAGGCAAAATTAGCAATTCAATGTGACAACTTGAATTATTTGAAATTTAAGAATGCTACTCTCAATTAGTATTTTGTATTAGTTCAAAGTATTCCATAAATGAAGCATTTCAAGCTATTCAAAATTTGAATTTCGGTATTGATCCATGTCAAATAAGGGAATATATGGCAAAAAGACTTGATAACAATGAAATGCAAAATATTATAAATTGTTCCAGGCCTGAAATATCACCACGAGAATATGTTTTATTGAGAAAATGCCAAGCACAACATCCGAGGTAGAAAGAAGCTTTTCTTGTTTGACAAATATGCTTAGAAGCAATCGGAATTTCAAAATGGAAAATATTAAAATGCACTTTTTGTTAATACTTCAAAAAATTATTATGAATCGTGTAATATGAGTAGTGAATAAATAAATACTGTTCATATTTAATTTTCTTTTCATTTATTTGAATTATAATTTATAAGGGAAATAAAGTCAAAATTTTACAGTTTATAGGTCAATTTTTAGTAATTAATAGGTCAAAACTTTAGGTCAATTTTAATGATTTTTAGGTCAATTTTTTGGGGGCCCTAGTAATAACACAGTGGAAAGAAGAATTGATGAAATGGCGAAGATGTTGAAGATCCATTATGTGGGTATTTAAATACAACTTGGTTTTCTATTCAGGTAGATGAGTCAACTTTGTCAGGTAATGAGGCATATGTGCGATTCATAAAGGAAGAACAAATTTATCAAGAGTTCTTATTTGCAAAATATTTACAAGGCTTTCTTGTATATTTGAAAAAGGAGATACCGATACAGCCAAAAATTTAAGTTCTCGCCTACATAATTAATTACAGTATGTAATTAAAGCTGTCAACACAATTCGGAGTAAATGATTGAATAACAGATTATTTAAATAGCTTTGTATTAAGAATGATGAAGATTTTAATCGTTTGCTGCTTTATACAGAAGTTTGATGATTGTCAAAGGGAGTCTTTTTAGATATGTTTTAAAAACTGTTTAACTAGGTGCTGCAGTTCTTGGAAGATAAAGATGATGTATTACGATCCAATTTAATTCAATCCAAAAGTGACATCGCTTACTAGAAAGACTTATTACAAAAATTTAACCAACCAATTTTCAGCTTTAAGGTGATGAGGTGAATTTAATAAAAACAAAATCGGTTATATATGCATTTGTTGCAAAAATACTCTTGTACAAGAAAAACCTTGGATGAGGGGAAATCAGACAGCTCCCAAATTTAGCAAGAGCAGAAAGTAAAATTGAAGCCACGCTATCCTATTGTGAGCACTTGGATCCTCTACATTTTGATTTTAGTTAACGATTTGATAATATTTTGTAAATGAATGTTCTAGATTGGATTTTGGATCCATTTCTAAGTGGAAATACAGCAGAATCTTTACAATTGCAAGAAAAATTGATGAAAATAAGTACCAATGATGAATTGAAATTTAAATTCAAAAGCGGCTACCAAAAATTCTGGTTACAAAGGAAATCTCTAAAGCTTATCCTGAAGTATGGGCTGTCGTTCAAAAGTTCCCCATCGCTTTTCCTTCATCATATCTGTAGAGCTTAGTTTCAGTGTGGTAGCCAATTTGTTAACCAAAAACAGAAACCGCTTGCAGATAGTCAATCAGACTTAAGGTTACTTCTGACGAAAATAGAGCCCAGTGTTACAAAATTGATAACAGCACACCAGTTCATCCTTCTTATTAACACAATTTCGAGTTTTTGTATTAAAATCTATTTCAAGTGCAATAAATATATTCTTACTTTCAAAATGCATTGTTTCTACCTAATTTATATATATTTAAATATATTTAATGGAAAAGATAGTAACATTAAGATTTTTTAAAAAATTGCTACAAAATGTTAAAAAAAATTGGCGTGGGTTAGTTTGGGGACGCTAAGTAATATTTATTCTGAAAAGTGGGCCGTACACCCGAAAAGAAAAATTACATTGAAACAGAAAGAAGAAATTGTCAAGCAATTCAATGATGGATTTGGAAAAACAGAAATATGTAAGATGTCAAATTACAGTTACTCAACTGTTGATAGTATCTGTAAAAGAGGGTACCGTAGATACTCGAATATAAGTCGAGGTGTTTTTCTATAAAATTTGATGAAAAAAATTGGGTCGACTTATATAAGAGTCATAATAGTTTTAACCAATGTAATGGCTGTATTTATGCAATGTATCACGTTGAGTTCATAATTGAATACAGGTTATCATTTATGTTTCGTTTTTTTTCAGTTTTTCTCAGCATCACAGTGCTACGCATGATAAATTTATTTCAAATTTCTCACAGCTTTTTTAGCACGTCGCACACGTCCAAATGTACGAAAGAGGAAACTACCCAGACATATATTTTTATCTCGACACTCGGTTTTTCACAAAATTTCCCATTTTTCCCCCTCGACTTATACATGAGGTCGACTTATATTCGAATATCTACTGTATATATATGAAGGGTTAACCATTAAGCAAAGAAAATATTTGAATAAAGTCCCTAGAAATTTATAACTCCTTAAGGCAGTCTGATGAGAGTCATTCATTTAATGCAAGTAAAGATTGGTTCGAGAATTTAAAAAACCGAAATCAATTACGCAATCTAAGTGAGAATGGTGAAATGGCAAGCGCTGATAGAAAAGGAGCTGCAGATTTTTTAAACAGATTTTTAATGGAAATAATTGGAAAATATTTTTTGCAACAACTAATAAATATCGATGAGTGTGGTTTGTTTAGGAAAAAATATGCCATATAAAACTTTTAATGAAAAATTAGAAAAACAGCGCCTGATGACAAGGCTTCAATAGAAAGATTGACTTTGTTGTTAGTAGGCAATGTAAGTGGTGATTTAAAATTGAAGCCACTTTTAATCTATACACAAGAAAACCGAGAGCAGTTAAAAATGTTAATAAAGATAAAATTGGTGTTTATTGGAGGGCAAATAAGAATGCATGGATGACAGGTGCCATATTTGTTCATTGGGTAAAAAAGTCTAATTGAAGAATTAAAGATTTATTCTGAGAAGTACAACATTCGATTCTCATTTTTAGTTCTACTTGATAATGCACTAGGACATTCAAAACTAGAAACTCTAGATTCTTTATACGATAGCATAACTTTTCTGTTTCTCCCATCAAACACAACCTTCATTATATAACCTATGGATTAGAGTGTGATAGAAATATTTTAAAAAGTTACTACCTAAAAAAATCATATAAATCGATTTTACACCCATAATGTTGATGTGGAAGCATCTAAACAATTGTGGAAAAAATATTCAATCGTAAATGCAATTGATAATAAAGTTGAGTCGTGGAATAATATTTCTGTAAATTGCTTGAGAAGATAGTGGGCAAATATTTTGCCATCGTTAATTATAGAAACTTATAATGAAAATGAATCTAATGTTATGGTAAAAAAATGCAAGATCAAGCAGATAAAGGTGAATTTACTGGTTTCGAAAGAGATGATATTTTGGAGATTTTAACTTACACGCTTTTGATGTTGAAACAGATGAAGAAATATCGAATAGTGCAAATAATAAAATGGAGAAAAAACATGTCAGTGAAATATTAGATCTAATTCAGCAACTTGAGCATAAAATACAAGTTTCAGACCCTGATTCGGACCGAATTTTTAATGCAACAAATGATCTGAAGGATATAAAGCAAATATGTAGTCAATTGTATGATAAACGAAAAAAGCAAACTAAAATTGATTCATTTTAAAAAATGTAAGCATGAACCGTCATTGTTACTTTTAGTTGTCATTATTGATTATTGTTTTATCAAAATAAAAATATACTAATGTACCTACATTTTTCCTTTTTTAAAGGACTGGAACCGATTGTAATATTTTCTAATCTTTATTTACGTAGCTTTTTTTTAGAACGTATATCTTACTCAAATCAAGGTTCCCTTGTGTATTGTTTTGTTTTTCCTTGCTTTTTTATTTCTTTTGATAAATAAAATTTAATTATTTTGATTTTTATTAACCAACTTCATTTAAGAATTCAAGAGGTTAAAGATTTTTTTTATAGTGTATTATAATCGATATAGGACATATTAAGACTATGTATAAATTTCATAAAAATTGAAAAACATTTACTGTGATTTAGGGATCATGGGAACCTTATCATAAAAATATCATTAAAATTAGAAAATTATCACAAAAAATCACATATCTATTTAATTTTAGTTAGAATGGTATGCCTAAAAACTCTGTATATGAAATTTACAAATAAAGCAAAGACCAAAAATCTTAAAGTTATGAAGTCGAAAATTAGAAAATAGTGCAAATTTGAGATGAAATTTAGAAGAAAAAAATATGCAAAGTAAAAGTCTATCAATGCGCAATTAAAATATAACGGCTCTGCAGTGATTTAAATTAATTTATATTTCGTAAAATCATCAAATAAAGTGTAAATCTCACTCTAAAGAGACACCCCCTTTATTGAATGAAATGGGTTAATACAAATCTCTATCACTTATGAAAAAGTTTCTTTTAAAATAAAAATCAAATCTAATTACACACTTAATTTCATTTTTAATTAATTGTCTTGAAATTAATATTTATCTATAAAGTTTTTTTAAGGAACTGATATTTATTTCATAATATAAACATTCGAAACGACTATCAGTTAGGCTGGTCAAGTTTAAAAAGCTTGTATCTGTTTCGTTCGAACTTAGGGACGGATTGTCGTTGAGGTTAGTGTAAAATGTCTATCTGTCCATGATACACTATGATAATTATATATGTATATATAATATTAATAAGTACCCTTATTTTAATTTTAATTTATTATGCTTATTTATTTAATATTTAATTTAATCGTGATTTTTTCAATCAATAAAAAATTTCTAGATTTCCAAAAACACGTCCTTTGAAAAACATACAATATTGGTACGTTAAAGTGCTGTTAACTTATTATAAACTCATTTTCAAT
The DNA here is from genome assembly GCA_037834085.1 of Bipalium vagum. Taxonomy (NCBI): domain Eukaryota; kingdom Metazoa; phylum Platyhelminthes; order Tricladida; family Geoplanidae; genus Bipalium; species Bipalium vagum. Next base: position 5,147 of record JBBMKC010206010.1, read on the forward strand.
AAAAACGCACTACAATAGAACCTCGTTTTTGAAGGGACCTCACCCATGGTCCACCTCCAATTTTATGCTTTTATAATGTAATGTTAACCTCTAAATTTGACTTTATTTAAAATTTGTTATTTTATTGTTTATTAAGTCTATTAAATTAAAGTTTCTTTATATTTATTTCAATGCGCCGAAAAAAAAGAAGTGACTTTCCGAACAACTCCATACTTACTCAGTGAAACAAATAATGACGAATATAATGTCTATATCAGAGGTAATTTGAATGGTCTTCTATACATCGATGAAATTCTAAGATTCGTATTGCTTCCACTGATGGAAAAAACTTTCGAACATTAGTTTCTAGCAAGACGATGCGAAACTACATTTTACTATAGTATAACAATACAGTTTTTACAAGAAGTGAAAAAAATAACTTGGGCAGCATATTCACAAAATCTGTCTAATATTATGTGTGAGTTATTACGGGTTATCAATTACGCTTTTCTCTTGGTATTCCTAAAAAATTTAGTTGAATAAAAAAAGTCAGCTTCAACAAATGTGCGGCTTTATTGAAAATCAGTATAATTTAGAATTTTCAATAGATGAAGTTTATATTACCATTCAATATCCTAAAGTAGTCAGGATATTAATTAAATAAATAAATAAAATATTAATAATATTAATATTAATATAATAAAATGTCTTACTTTTAAACTTTTTAAATTACTTTAATGGTATACTCTGTATTTTAAGTAAGAAATAAATAAAATATTTTCTTAAAGAATTATTTATATATTATATATTATCAAAATAATTTCAATGAGGTTAGGAGTAGTAAAGGGTTTAGATATTAGTCTTAGTTGTTTTTTGATTGAATAAATTAATCGTCAATGTATATATATATATATATATTATTTTTAATATTTTAAAATATTATTTCATTATTAGTAGAGAAAATAATAAAAAAACAAGAAAATTAAGGTAAAAAATTGCATTATTTCTCATACTATAATCCATTAGCTAAAATAATAATTTCAGAAAGCTTCATCAGAATAAATTTGTTTGATGAATTAACTGAATGATTAATTTTGTTTTAATTAAAAAACGTGAATGAAAAAAGAATTTTAATAATTATTTTTGCATAAAATATTGTATAATATCTATGAGTAAGACTCAACATAAAATTTTTAAGTTAACAAACTGGTCGGTGTGACATATAATAAAAATCATTTCGGTTATTAATTATTTATAATATATAGAAATTTATAATATTTTCTTTTGAACTAAATAATCAATTAAAAATTTTTCTTAAGAAAAATTGATTATTTTTTTTCACTAAATGAAGCAATATAAAAATGATTTCAAATTAATATTTTTCATTACTTCAGGGCTTTTGGTCATTTTTTTTTACCAAATTTTATCTCACTCTTCTATAGTTTCATTTTTTTTATCAAAGGCCTTTCTTTGATCAACCATCAACTTCGACTGCCGAGCAAATTATTCATTCAAAGAAGACTTCGTTGTGTATCCGGTGGGACTAGAAAGGTGTTGTCTTCTATGAGTTATCAACGCCAATCGTTATAAACAACAATTGATTCAAATGAACATGACATTGAAGCAGAAACGACCAGAATGGGGCAAGAGACATGGGAAAGTTATTCTGTTACATGTCAATGCTCAGTCTCATGAAGCAAATTCAGTCAAGAATACATGTAAAGAAATTAGATGACAAGTCTTACCTCATTTATCATATTCACCAGACATGGCGCCATCTGATTTCCATTTAATTCAGATCGATGGCACATGGACTGTTGGAACGGCGATTTCGCAAATATGATGAAATCATATTTTGGTTCGATGAATGGATTTTGTCTAAAGAAGAAAATTTCATTTACAATGGCATTCACAAGTTACCAGAATTAAAGCTAACAATGGGAAATATAGATAATATCATTATATGTTGTGTCTTTAAAATAAATCCATTTTGTTTTTTAAAAAATTCCGCTGAATTAACTACTACACCTTATAAAACTGAATATTTCCCAATAATTTTTCTTATGTACAAAACGGGTGCTGTTCATCTTACTTTAACGAAAATAATCATTTTGAAAAACATTATTTAACTATCTTCAGTACTCATGTTTTTAATAATCTTTAAAAATGACAGGATAAGCGGATTTTTTAAATATATAAAAACAAAACAAGAAAATATCTGTTTAATATTTTAATTAGTTTTAAGTGAAATAGTATTTCCACAACAGAGTCAATTTAATATGCGTTAAAGTATCATATGCATCAGCCTTTTGAAAATAAAAACTGAAGCTACCATTAGCGTAAGTATAAGTATAGGTAATCAAAATATAATTGATAATTGAATCGTTTTAGGTAGAAGTGTTCCACCAAAAAGGATGAAGAAAAACCCAATGTTGATAGAAATAATGGATATCATATTTAATTTCAATTATCGATATTTTTTGAAATTTGATTACTTTTCGATATTACTATTATCGTTTTCCAATAATATTTGTTAATTTTTATTATCAATTATTAATTTATAATTTATTAATTTTTCAATAATTATATATTTTGAGATACAAAAAACACTTTAATCAATGAAAAAATTAAAATTAAATATAAAATGAATTATGACAAAAATATTTATTGTAGACACAGCAACAACAAGAAGACTCAATGAAAAGGAAATTAAGTGGCGAACTTCAGTAAAATAAATCAATTGATATAAGAATGGTAGACTTTAATAATAATACTAATAAAATTATATATAATAATCTCCTCTGTTAAATAGTATTAATAATAATAAAAAATAATTTTAATTATTAAAAAAGATAATTGATGAAATTTTGAAGGAGTCCTTGAGAATATTCTTTGGTTAACTTGATCAATTATTCTAGTTGATTGTTTTGGAAATTGATTATATAAAATTGATTTTCCACCGTTTCCATCTTAGCCAAAGTAGACGAATCTCTTCGATATTCGTAAATTTGTTTCAGCGATACACGATAGGTATACAAACTCAACAGTAGTAGTAAATATCAGTTTTTGATTGAACACTGAAATATTGTAATAAATAAACATTTTGCAGCATTTAACTCAAAAACTGACATTTACTACTGAAAAAAATAAGATTTTTAAATAAAATAAAGTAACTTTTTTAATAAATGGTAAAAAAACTTTTTGAGTAAAATGGGTCATAGTAAAAGGCCAATTTCTTTTTTAAAAAGCATCAAGGTCGCTCTTGATTGCCATTGGATTCCTTTAATATTTAAATATTTAAATACTTCTCGTATTTCTTCTTTCTGTATTTTTCTAAAACTGTTTAAATGACACCTAAAATTCAAATATTACTTAAACAACAGTACCTATTTTAATGTAATTTTGGAGTTTGATTACTGAATAATATTTTTATACAAGGCTTAAATATGGCACCGCCGTATTTATTATTCATCGAATTTTCAACATACTCTCGTGGACGAATTGCATTTAAATTCTTTTAATCATTTTTAATAAAACAAGTTCAGTACAGAACTCTAGCTGGATTTGATAAATGTTTAGCAAACAATAATCAAATAATTGGGAATTATAATGACAATCAAAATTTATTAATTCCTCCAATTCGAAAACCAGATTCAATTAAAACACCAATGAAACATAATGTGAAATTTTTTTCATATTCAAATTTAAAAGATAGACATGGATGTTGAGAAAAAGATAGATGGATAAAACATTATAAAAATAGTTTCTGAAGCATAACAAAATTCGTAAACCAATTCATTGTAATGCTTACAAAGAAATATATTTCATTATTTGACAGCCTTTGTGGTTTTATTGAAGAGTTCTATTCGGTACTTAGATAGCAGGTAGAGCTAACCGTAATAAAATTCTAATACTCAAAACTGTTACCATTCTTTGGAATTAGATCAATAATTTTTATTTAAATCAAAGTATAATTTAATGAATGTTTTCTAATAAATCTTTTAACATTAAGAAAAGGGATTGTTTACAAGAGATTTTGATTTATTATGAAACATTGAAGCTTGAAAATTTTGTAACCCTCTATAACACAAATGTCACAGTTATTTGAAGAAACACAAAGAAAATTTACTTTTAAAGAATTATCTTTTCATTTTCCATCTTTCTAAAAAAGTAAAAATAAAATACAAAGCGCAATATGATATATTATTATTTACCTTTTTTTCTAATTGAAACGTCATCACATTTTTAAAAGTACGGGCTTCAGTTTGTAAAAAATTTTATATTTTTTTCTATTTAAAAATATAATAATAATAATTTTTCTTTGAAAATCCTTTATTTCTTTTATTATATATATTTGTTTAATGTTAAAACACTTTCTCTCTCTATTTAATTATTTTTTGTATCTCTGAAGACTTTTAAAAAAGGTGGAGATAAAGTTAAAAAAGTCTCTTAAAATATGAAGGTTAATATAATCGTGTTCTATTAGAAATGGCTGAAATAACATTTTTTTCAAATGTGTACTTTACAATCAGATATGTACATATTTTGAAATGATTTTTAAGAACTGGATCTAATGTTTATTTTTTATCAACAAACCTCAATTTGTACATTTTGTTTTAAAAACCCAAAATGACATTGAAAAGGAAAGAAATCTACTCGCTCTAAGGTTCAGTGGTCTTCAAAGATAAAAATTGACTGGCGGTTCAGATAAGCACCCATGAAAAAAAAAACAAAGTTTTTTATATAAAAGGGGTACACATATTTAAAAAATTATTTACAAATAAATAATGCGAATATTTTTAATAACCGAAGCATGGTACTTTCGAAATAAATTTATTCAAAAAAAAGGCCTTTGTTATCAACAAATTTCTTCCATCTTTCAGTGAATTTATGGATGCCATTCCAAAATAACTTTTCTGATTTCGAGGCGAACCATCCAGATATCAAATTTTGATCATCTGCGTACGATTTGAAGTGCTGCTTAGAATGTCCACGTGCCATTGAACGGAAAAGGTGAAAATCGGAAGGAGCAAGATATGGTGAATACGGCGGGTGAGAGTACTTCAAATTTCATATCTTTAAACATGCTATTAACTTCTTTAGAAATGTGAGGCGTTGTGTTGTCATGTAGAAGAATTATTTTGCCATGTTTGGACGTTTAACTATCGAAGACTGATTCAGCTGAGATATTTGGTTTTGGTATATATCAGAATTAACATTTTCACATGGTTTGAGAAGCTCATGGTACACCACGCCTTACTGATCCCACTAGACACAGAACATCGTTTTCTTTCCGAAGTAGTCTGGTCTTGCTTTTGTTTGGTTGACCTGGGTTAACTCATGGTTTCATACTTTTGGGATTTTCAAAATAGATCCTTTTTTCATCTCCCGTCAATAGTCGATGGAAGAAAGATTTCCTTTCGTTCCGTTGTAGGCACCCATTTTCCTTCCTCTAAAACCTTACCCATACCTTGTAAGCGCGTGCTTATTGCTTGCTGGGTAACACCTAATCTTATGATAAGTTAATTTTGCGATTGACAGACATCTTCATCCAATAAATTTTGTAAATCGCGGCTTTTATTATTATTATTATTTTTATTATTATTAATATTAATAATAATAATAATATTATTATTACTATTATTATTATTAAAAAATAACAAACCTGCGTTGTTTTAATTGTCATTAAAAAACTGATTGGAACATCATTAATATTTTTTATTGACAGAAGATTTCGACGTTTTACACTGAAAATCTGATTTTTCTACTGACACTCAACAAAAACATTTGCCATAAACTATAAACAGAAATAAATAATTATTGACATGCTGAGTTCTTCTTTATATATAAAATATTAATATTTTTGATCAGAACAATTTGCATAATTTATTAGTCATTTTTATTTTTTAATTGAAATATTTATAGTTTTTGTGGAAATTCCATTCCCTGCTTGGTCCAAAGTACTGAGCTGAAGATATTGGTGAATTATTAAATTGGTATCTTAACAGTAAAGTTATGAAAATTATCTTTACTATTAGGGAATCTAAGAATGCCTTGACGTTGAATTATTGAATATAAACCATTAGCGGATTAAGTTAATTTTAGCAGCTGATTCCAGATTAAGAATATTTTGAAGTAGGATAATAATTTCTTTTTGGTTCGTTTTATGCTATTCAAAATTTTCCTATAAAATTGATAATTGGGATTATTATAAGTTTTGTAATTTTAAAGAAAAGATCAGTCACGAAGAATGATAATTTAACTCGAAAGCTATTTTTTGTTTTACTGTGTTAAAAGGTATTTACTTTTTATAGAACATACCTAAATATCTGGTTGTATTATAAATTTGAATTCTTAGAGCAACTTTAACAAGCAAGGAATATTTCCAAAATTCGTGTCATTTTTGAATAAGAGTTCCGTCGTGGAACCAATGCAAGGAAAACAGTGAGAAATATGAGTGATGTGTTTAAGGTCGTCAATGAAAGAATGGTGCAGCGATGATTTAAGAAGTTCTGTACAGAAGACTTTTGTCTTCAAAATACGTCACATGGTCGACCTGAAGCGAAGGTTAATCAAGCTGATCTGAAAGCTGTAGTGGAGAAGGATCCATCTCAAACTACTCACTAGGTAGTCCTGAAATTCATTGTCTCTATTTCTACAAAAAAGCTTGACGGGTACCTTACAAATTATGCGAATATCAGAAAACCGTCTTCAACCTTGTTTTTCTATTTTATTACGACAGAAAGGTGAAAAAATAGATTAGATTCGATAAACACAGGTGATCATCTCAATTGTTGGATAAAGATGAAGCGCTCCGACTCTGTCCATAGCCAAAAGTTCACGAAAAGGAAATTATGGTATGTTTCTAGTGGTCCAGTGCTGGTATTATCCATTATACCTTTTCAAAACCAGGAAAATCTATTACAGTAGAGGCATACTGTACACAGTTAAAGGATACGACGAAGTTGCTCGATATTAAGCAGCTGAGATTGGATTATCCAGACAAACCAATTCTTTTGCAAGATTATGCTAGACCACATGTTGCCAAAGCAACGCTCCTCCAACTACTGGAGTTAGAACTTGAAACTCTCTTCCACCCACCGTATTTACTAGATCTTATGCCAACTGACTATTATTTTTTTCCGAGCTTTGGATCATTTTTTGATTGGAAAAATATTCAAAACAAAAGCGATTGTGAAAAACGCCTTTCGTGATTTCATTACCTTTCTATCACAGACTTCTTTGCTGCTGGAATAAACAAGTTACAAATGAAATGTAGAACTGTATTGATAATTTTGGCGATTATTTTGAATAAATATATATCGTTTCTGCTTAAATCAATATACTAATTAAAAATCCGACATTTCATACTTAAAAGCCTAATAATAATGAGTATTAATAATAGAAACATTTCAATTCAATTTTTGACAGATAAAGACTTGTTATTATTCGTAGAAGTGCTGGTACAAATTCAGCACATTTTGATTTTCTTGTATCTAGAAAGGAAAAACAGGAAAAATCTATGATATTTTGTTTTTTAATCGAATTTGTTTATTTAATAAAAAAGATTTAAAAGAACAAGGATAGGAAGTAAAGGACTAAAATATTTTCAAAGATTATGATATCGAGATATATTTATATTAATATTTATGTTTATTATTTATTATTTTTACAATTAATTTGATTAAATAATATAATTAAATTTTCTTCAGAATGATATTCAGATTTTAGTTTTCCTTAGTTATATTATCCGTGACATTCATTGTTATAATTCATATATTAATACTATAGGTATTTAATATTTAATATATTATATAGTTAATATAAATAAAAAATTGTGATTTAAAATACCAAATTCGTTTAGGCAATAATTTTTATGTCATTTTCAATTTGCGTTTTGATAATAAACTTTGATTAATAATGTGTCGCTTTTTAATAGAATTTAATGAAATATTATTTCCATCTAAAAATATATTAAAGAAAATAAACAAGTTAATGAACAAAAATTTCTATCATCAATTATTTATAACTGAAAAAAGTTGATTATTATTTATTCTTTTAATGAAAAAAATAATTTATATAATTCTTAGTGGTCAACCATATTAGTGGACACACACGGTATAAGTAACCGAACTTCTCATTTAAATCATATACTAAAAGTTACATTTGTTTAAAATAATCTTTAATTTAAAATTACATCATTCATCTTTGAAAATCATCAACATTTATTTTATTCGATTAACACTTCAATTTTATTTGCATTTAAATAATGGTATATGGTTATGTCATAAATTTACAATGGAACAAAGAGTAAATATTGGGTTGAGTAAAAAGTCTTCGTATTTTTAAGAAAAATTGAAAGTCATTTTTTTATTATTACAAAACATTTTAATCAACAATGTATGCACCAT
>JBBMKC010206021.1:0-13536 GCA_037834085.1 Bipalium vagum
AATAATAATAATAATAATAATAATCATAATAATAATAATAATAATAATCATAATAATAATAATAATAATAATAATAAAGCTAATAATATAATTATAACAGTAATTTATAAAAATTTAAGATAATTAAAAATTCTTCATTTTATTTAGATTTTCTAAGAGCTAATTTTAGATTGCAGTTACAAATTACAGTTAATTTTTTATATTTTTTATCTCCCAAGTTAATTTGTTTAAATAAGAGTATTGTTTCCTCAGCATGCTGAATTGGATAGAATTGTTCAGTAACAATTTCTATACAGTTTGAAATGGAAACGTGGTACGTTGTAGTAACCCATGGCCATTATGATAGCAGCAGCACAGGAATGTTGTGGAGGAAGTAATTAATAAATGATGATTTACTCTTTGAATGTTTTCTTTCTTATAGAGATTTGTAATATTAATTTTTATGAACAAATTTACATTTTCCATTTCATTAAATATAGAAATGTACTTATAACCTCTAAATACCGAAAACTTCTTCTATTAATCATTATCCATCTGAGATGCTTAGGGTATTTGTCGTTTTTCGATAATGAAACAGGAATGTGCCACTTGTTCATGGTTTTGAAATTTGATTTGTTTTAATCGCAGGTTTTGTTTACGTATTGAGAATAGCATCAACGTCAACTATAATTTGTTTTAAAAGTGGACTTATTAACGGTGAGAATTTTTGCCATTGGACATTCCTTTATTTTAAAGAAAAAATTTTCTCCATTATAATTTTTGGTATTCTTCACTTTAAATAGTTAAGCATTATAAACGTCCTAAATTACAAGTCTCTTCTTAAATAAATTTCGAAGAAAATATTATTTAGATTTTTATAATTTTATCAAATAAGTAAAAGGATATAATAAAATTTACGATAATTCAAAGATTTAACAAAATATTTATTTAATGTTAATTAATTAATTATATTAATTAATTATAACTCAGCTCAGCAATTACGAGTTATTAATCTGTAATTATATTGAAACGTCTATGCTATTAATTAGTAAATATAAATAAATAAAAATTTACATTATCCTACACAAGTGTAATATATCATATCGTGTATCAATAGCCTATACATAGAGGAGACAAAGCGTCATCTCAGAAAGTCTATTAGCGTACATTCGCAATTTAGGATAATCAGTAATGTCTTGACCACTCAATGAATTGCGTTAAAGGTTAAGTACGAAAGAATTCAGAGTAATTATGACTTATTTTAGATAATAACGATGATCGATAGATATTTCAATCGTTATTACTAAGAGACTACTACATGTAAATACGTATAAATATAAGTATTATTATTATTCAAATAGGAGAAAGAATAATCACTGGATTGTCAGTGTGTTTCCTGATTAATTGAATTAATTATTTAAATAAGAGTAATCATAATAATTTTCACCAACCAGAAATCGATAAAATATTTTAATTAAAATTGATACGATTATTGAATGAATTAAAATTTTTAATATCAAATATTAATGACTGAAGAAAAGCTGACAAAAAGTTCGAAACATGTTTCAATCAATTGATAAAAACCGGAAACTCAAAATATTTAACTCTTTTATATATTTCAGTTGTTCCTGACCAATTATATGTTCAGTTTTGTTATTTCATTCATCCGGAACAGTTTTTAATTAACAATTATTTCATAACATATCTTCCAAAACATCAACAAATTATCATTAATAAATCCGACCATCATTTTCAACCACTTGTATATAACGTTTAAATGTCACCATAATTTTAATTATAAAATAAATATTTTTCATTATTTTTAATTAAAACATTCTACTGTACTTTGTGATTTTTAATTAAATAATTTTCCTGTTCATAATTAAAATTTTCAATTCTAAACAATTAAGAAAAAATGATAATAATTAATTAGGAAATAATTAAGATAGTATCGTCACTTCATTTTATAATATTTAATTATATGAAAAAAAATTATTATTATTATTATTATTATTATTATTATTATTATTATTATATACTTAAGTAATTTATTATTTTTTCAGGGCTCAATTATTATTATTAATTATTATTATTATTCAATAACTTAAAACTAAAAAGGTATACGAGAAGAAAATGTGTAAAATAAAAGTGCAATAATAAAATAATATTTTAACTAATTTATAAGTATATTAGAAATTTATGAAAATAATATTCTCTATCACATATTGTGTGATTATTTGTCCTTGTAAAACCCTAATGAAGTAAAATAAAAATATTATAAAAATTGATGAAATATAACAGAAAAAACTAAAAGTGATAAACACAATATTTTCAGTTTGACTTTAATTATTGAGGTATTTTTCAATAAAAAGAACCCTTCTAATTCTTCAGTAAGACCAATGACTTGAATACATTTTTTCTGTTCAACTCCTGGAGTCCTATTATAATTTAAAAATTGGATTAAATGAGATAGACCTTAAAGTAAAATAATAATAATAATAATAATAATAATAATAATAATAATAATAATAATAATAATAATAATAATAATAATAATAATTGAAAAAACTATTTTAATAAATAATATTCATAAAATATTTAATTTATCTCATAGAATTCAATTTCTTTTCATATCTGCAAACCTGCAAGTCTTAAAGGTCTGCTATCATCTATAATAAAATCTATCTACATATCGCATCCATGGTGATATATTGATATTTTATTTACCAAATGAACACACCTAAAGGAAGTATAAGAATCTTAGTAAAGATGATAAAAGTAAATGAAAAAATGTTATCATTAATCGATTATTCTGAAGAAAAATGATCATTATATAAAACCCTAGTCTAAATCTAAGCCTGTAATAGACCATATAATCCGGATATCAATTTACAGGATTAGAATATTCTGATAACAAATGCTGACTGCACATTAGGATGGTCTTCACATAATCGACAAGACAGCCACCCTAATAGGATTTTTCGAAATTTAAATTCCTTTAACTATTTCCCTTCAGCTATTACATAATAAGAGTGGGTCGCCATTGAATTTAATGATGAAAGTTATAAAACATGTTTCACATAATTTATGGAATTTCACACCAGAAAGATAAGTTGCACCATTTTTCAATGATCTAATTTTTATGGTTCTTTCACATATTTTTAATTAAATAAATTAATTAGTAAACAAATAAATAAAATTTAGTAAGATAAATTTATAAAGTAATTTTATTACAATCTCAATACGCGCTGTCAGAAAAGTGAGCGGGACATTTAAAAAATATCAAAAGAATTTGATTAAGCATCGAAATTTATTTTATCATCTTTAAGATAGCTTCATCCACATATACCAAAACGTGACCCAATCATCGATACAACACTTCATCAATTGACTTGAAATACTTTCCGCGAAGTGGTAATTTCATCTTTGGAAAGAAAAGAAAGTCAAGTGAGGCCATCTCAAGACCGTATAGAGCTTGTTGAATGAATATTAACGACGAATATGTTCTTGTAAATGTTTTATAAATTCCAGTTTCTCTGTGAAAAATTCTGAGTGCACAACACCACGTAATCAAAGAGTAATTTGAGCGCCGCCCTAATTTTTGATCTTTTTAGAGTGGTTTTGTTCAGACTGCCATTTCGACGATTGATGGGAATTCTCCATAACAAGTTCCTAGACTCATGTATCATCACCAATTATGACCAGTTTCATGAAGGTGGGATCACTAACAACTCGTAAAATCTTACTTCAACATCTTCCGTCTATTACATTTTTTGTAAAAATTGAGGTATTTTAGAACAAGTCAAGAGGCAACCTTCCTCGCACCCAGAGTAAAATATTGATAGTTCTGTATCTGAAAACTGTACATACTTAAATAAGAAATTCTGGTTACTTTTCTAACAGAATGCTACAAAGATATTTTATTTATGATACTTTTTTACTTTCATGTTAACTTTTCCAAAATTCTTCTTTAAATTTTATTTATTTCTGTTTTGTTTAACTGCATTCTTTTTATTTATCCATATTGGTATACTTTTTGAATTCTCTTTTTCTGCTCTCGAAAACTATAGTAATCATATTCAATGTCCGCTAATTTAATTTAGTCTACTGTAAAATTTTGACATGTATTCATATCACACAGAAGATCACATCCTCATGATCCGGTCCGACATACGATTAATTAATAAAAGAATTAATTATTTCCATTTCGTAGAGCAAAAGCGTGAAAATTAAACTTTCACAAATGTAATGAAAAACGTTAAAAAATGATCAACTAATGTTGAGTAATTATTCATTTAGGACTTAAATTAAGGCCACTTGCATTGATTTGAAGGTGTTAACTGTAATTCCTATAAAGCGTATTCTAACCCTCAGTCCTAAGCAGAACATTTAAAACTAACACATTTTAATTAAAATTTTTTTTGTCAACAAATCTAGAAGTTGATTAGTATAATTTGTCTACATTGGTACGCTGAGACTTTTTTTACAAAGAATTTCAAATAGGGAAAGGTATTTTAAAGTTCTTTTCAATATTAATTTGTTAAATTAGAGATGCGTGTTTTAATGAATAACATCTATTATTGCGACAACCAACAAAAAACTTCGAATATTAAATGTTATTATGTTTACTTTTCTCATTTGTAATATTTTAGTAATAATATCTTTCCTTTCATTCTATTTTAGTTGGAAAAAGGTTAGAAATATGGATTTTCGAAAATACAAAATTCGCATTTGTATCTGATATGATTTCAAACAACGAAAGACTTCCACAAAGCATACCGAACAATATGCAATGTATTTGGTTATATTGTTATTATTAATGTTCAATACAGATGTTTCTTTCAATGATTTAAACATGGGCAACAGTACCTGCACAAACAGTAGGTAATCATGACTTAAAAGAAGTCATTAAGACAGAACCTTCACAGATATTGCTGAGAGTTTCAAATGCAGTCACGTGGTCACAGCAAATCCTCTACATTCAATTGGAAAAATAAATAAATGTGGCAAATGGATTTTATATCAAATTGTTCTTGAAAACGCGAAATTTTAATTTAACCTCCCAAAACATTGATGCTTGTAAAACTGCAACAGACTCAAGAAATGTCACGAATATGACTAAGAAAAGACAAAATCCATAACAAATTATACGGGTAAAATCGTTATGCCAGAGCTTTGTAAATAAATAAAATGGAGGAAACTTTTCTCTTATAATCTCTCTAATTGATGCATGTGGTACAATTAAAAAGATCAATAACCCATTTCTCTTCAAAACTGACTGTGAAACAATTACGAAATTCCATTTCCAGTGAAACATTGTGCAGGGTCCATTAAATGATTTAAAATTATTATCCACTAAACTTTATTCACAAAATAGCTGATTAAAACAATTTATTTTCCATATAAACTGTACTTTTCGGAAAATTGATAATATAAAAGACAAAGATGATCTGAAAGTAAATATTTTTTAAAAAAGAAAAACTATTCCATTTTACTCTTTCATCAAATATAAATAAAATTTTATTGAAATAATTTGAAAAACTAAATCTAAAATAATTTCCCTCTAAAATCGATACTTTACTGAAGAAATTAATCAGAGAAAATTATCTGGAATGGAAAACTACCAAGAGACGTACAAATATCAATTAATATTATTTTTAAAAGGAGATTAATTAAAATTTTCAATAAACTGCTGACTAGTGATGTGGTCTGAAATTATAAACCAAAACGAAAATATCGATATCTGCAGAGCTGAATCAAAAAAATAATGAAAAATAATTTTCAAATTAATAATTAATTTTTTTTTATTCAAAGGTGAATTGACATCTTTTATTTGGAGAACAATCCCAACTGTGAGAATATTAATGTTCAACAAGTGTTCCTAAATAAATTGAACGGAAATAAAGAAATTGTGAAAATTCCCAATATATTCTTTGTTTTACTGCTCGTGTTCACTTAGCAATTTCTTTATGAAATATTTTATTATTTTAGCAAGAAAAAATTATTTATTGTCATATATACATAAGAAAATGAGTTTTTTGTGTGGTTATTTTGTACGAAAATCTCAAAAATATTTTTATTTTTAATGAAATCTTTTATTTTTGTCGAAATAAAGATTTTTTTTTATTATTTTTATAACTAAATATCGTATTAACCGTCAAAAATTTTGTATAAAGTGAATATTTAATATACAAAATGGTTTTAGTAATATTTATATTCAATTTACATTCATTTGCACGACAGAATTGAATATTATAATTGTGCCGAATTATTTGTTTAAATGAGGTCTTATAAAAATAATTGTCAATCTATTGATTAAATGTTTCATAATATTGAACGTCGAAAAAGATTTATGAAATACTTTTATTTTAATTGTTAAAATTACGTTAGAATATTAATTTTTTTAATATCCTAAATGAAACAAGAAGATATTTAATTTTAAAGGGATATAAAACAGTCAAATGAAAATATTATTTAATCTGTCAACATAAATAAAAGTATAGGGTTAAAATCTGGCTTTAAAATTAAAAAATGCAAATTTTCTTTTTAGTTTAATTGATCATTTAAAATAATAACCGAGTTTAAAATAATTTCATAGAGGAAATTATTTAAAATAGTTACGTTCTTTAATATTTTGAAACTGTTTGATATTATTGTTTTGTTAAACTCAAGTATTCATTTTTATGGTATTATGGTAATATTTATGAATGAATGAAGAGTAACAATAATTAAAATATATTCAATCTGTTTAGAAGAAAGTATAATATAGATGGTAACGATAGAAAGTACTTAAACTCTACAAGAAATAATGAAGTCAACTTAATAATTTTTTTAATAAGATTACATATCAAAAGATTGATAACATAAAACTGTTTCTACAACATATAACTACAAATTATTCTGTGAAATAATCTCCATTATTGTCGATGACACAGTTTCATATCGCCTATTCTTGTTCTCAGGAGAAAGAATATGTGGTACTCACCTGTAAGCTTTTTAAATCTTTTCTAGCTTTTTGAGTCGGCAAGAAATTGTGTGCTGAGTAACTCCAAGTTGCATTGCAATCTCTGATTGCAACTGACATGGATATTCATCGTTAAGATCTATAATTTCGTTTCTAAAATTTTTTTGAAGTTTTATAGCTGACTACACCTCCTCCCAGAGCGTAAATAATCATATTTGTGGCCTCATAAGCCGTTTTTAAACTGGAAGACAAATAATAAAGAATGCCTTATATGTAATTTTTGAGATTCCATTTCACTTTATCGCTCTTTATATGGAATATTAACACATTAAAATTTTTATATGATTAAATTATTACATTTAATAATTATCTATTTAGCAAAAAAAGCGACTTAATAGTGACTTGGGAGTTATTTTATAAAAAGGCACCTTTTTAATTTGTTGACCTAAGAATAAGCTAACATTCGTAGGTTTCTTTTCCTCCACTTATTTTCTATTTCAAACAAATTTTGATTCTTTTCCATGAGGAATTTCGTCACATTATCCTTCAATCATCATTTTAAACAAATTTATGTCCTCGCATATATTTCTTCAAATAATTGAATAATAAAACTTGAGTTGATGCAAGAGTGGACTGTATGAAGAGTGATCCAGATACACAAATCAAATATTTTTCTAATGCGTCTTTTGTTTTCTTGAATGTGTGAATAGGAGCTTTATCATGGAGAAAAAAAAGATCTTGGCTAAGTAGCCTTCACCCGATACTTCGGGTTACAAATAGGGGATTATATTAGTAATAATAATTTAAGATTAAGTAAAACCTAGCCTCAAGACATCTATCCAAACATGACACATTTAAAATGTGAAATTCCGAGACAGAAGACTTTGGATGGTTTTTCATTTTCAAAAACCATATTCTTTTGGCTATCTTTTAGAGTAAGGAAAGCAGAGAATCAATGAAGTTTCGATAAAAAATTGGTTTGACTGCATCTAGAAAACGAAAATTCCTTTCATAGACCATCTTTCGTCTATCCATCACCTCATCTGTTAAAAATCTCAGGTACATAACTTTTTGATTCTCATTTGCCCTAGAAGCAGCTAGACAGTTCTTTTACATGCATTTAGACTCAGATATTTGATTAATTTTTCGATCATGTGACCTTTCATGTTATCTTTCAATTTTTCCTTATTTCTATACTAAATTTTACAGGTCGTTGACCTTTAGTTGCATCGAAAACACTTGGTCGATCAGATGAAAATTTTTTAATCCAGTTTTGAATAGTCGCCTTTCTCTGTGTTAATAAATTTGTACAAAAAAATTACTAATTTATTAATTTATTATTATGATAGTTGGAAAACAGTGCTCATTTTACGACTTCACCGTCCAATATAATCTTGGTGACTCCAAGAAAACAATGAATACAATCTGTAGGCTTAAAATAGAATCAAGCATCCTTATCATTAAGTATGCAATTTAATAAGCTGGTGATGATGCGTAAATTTGCAAAGGGGCATATATTTTTTAATTGAAAAAATATTTAACCATATTTCACCTTCACCACATACCTCTGAATCTGACTGATATTTCCTTTTTTGCCAGATCCCTTGAGATGTAAAAAACGAATCACACAGTAAAATGAAACATTTTCGAACTTTATTTTGAATTAATCTAATCAAATGCACACAAAAATAATTATTTAAACCAATCGCATATTTCCTACTTACATGTGATTATTATCTGACAAGAGAAGTTTTATCAAGGTTATTCCAATATTTTTGGCAGATTCTATGTTCTTTTTAGCAACTGAAAAGTTAAAAAATTACGTTATCGAAATTAGACTTTATTTTATATTTATTTGTTAAAATGATCAAAGTTTTAATCGAAGAGAAAAATATTTAACATAAAATAATTATCACAAATTTAAACAAATTTGCTCCCTGGCTATTTATTTCCACGTAGAACATTTCTTTGTCAACATATATTTTGATAAATTTCTTACCAAACAAGATTTTTGTTTTTTTCATAAATTAAAAAAAAGAAATAAGATATTTTGTTTTGATCAGTGAAGTTTTTCAAGAAAATGTACAAAACGTAAGCTTTTCCCGAGGACAAATATTAATAATTGATTCAACCATTCTAAGAGAAATACACATTCACGTGCGAGTCCTATAAGCATCAACAAAACAACTTACATCCACACGTTCAATTAAAAAAACCAAAAATGAACAATATATATAAAATATAATTTATAAATTATAAATTATATATTTAGAATGAAACTGAAAATATTTTATAAAAGAAGAAAATTTTAAATAATTTCTGTTATCTTTCACAAGGTTTTTTGTACATGTGTATTATGTATATTAACATTTTTTGCATAAAATGCAAATTCTAATTCTTTTTTTGAAGGCAGTTTGTTTAAACAATTATTATTTTTTAATAAATTAAATAAATAAATATTTTTTCAATTAAAAAATTTAAAAATTAGATGCCCCTGTGTAAAGTTATGCAGCTTCACTGGCTTTTTAAATTACATACTTAATGACAAGGGTACTTGATTCTATTTTAAGCCAACAGATTGAAGAAGGTCTTCATTTATTCATTGGTTTTCTTGGTGTCACCAAGATCACCAATGAAATGAGATTGGACGATGAAGGCGTAAAATGAGCACTGTTTTCCTATTGATAAATTAGTAATTTTTTTCCTACTAATTTATTAACACAGAAATATTGAGCTAATGCCATAAGTGCAACTTATTAAGTTTCCTTTTTGCTGGAAATTTATTATTGAATGATGAACCAGGCATCATTGAAAATTTCTGGGAACTCAATAATTTTATTATGCATGGGCATTTAGGTTTGAATAAGCTTTGTTCCAGAGGAATACCCCTTAATGTATTAAATAATGATATAGTAAATAAAATATGTAGTAAAAAAGATAATGGGAAATGATATGACTAAATAATAAAATAACTCATACCATGAACAGCAAAATATATCTAATGTTTCAAAGATTGGTTGGAAAAAAATGATTGTGAAAATGAAGAATATTGTGTCGGTGGATATACACAATCAACATAAATTCGTTTGTAATCATTAAAAAAATTTCCCACGGTCTGATTTTTTATATGCATTTCTATACAAAATACAATATATAGGAAAATAATAAAGGGCAATTTAATTAATAAAGTCAATATGTGCACAAATCATAAATTCAGTAAAGGAAACCAATTGCTCTTTTAAATGTAACAAATATATATTACTAATTTCTGTAAAAAATAAAAAATACTAACATTAATTAAATTAATCTTGACTCTTATTGATTATTATGAAAATAATTTAATATTAAAACATTAAGAAATGTGAAATATTTTATTTAATTAATAATTATAAAATAATCGATTATTTATTATTATTATTATTTATTTAATTCACGAATATTGTTTTTTTAGATAAATAAAAGAAAAACAAAACGTCAAAAATATAACATCAACTCCTCACGAATGAGCACTGTTTGGGAAAACATTATTCTTTGTGAAAGGGACCAAAATGAAAATATTTTCTTTTCTGAAATAAAAAACTGTCAGAGAAATATAAAGAAAAATATTCTTTATCAGATAGGTTAGTAACGAAAACTTTGCCCAAATTATCTTCATCGACTCACTGGTCTTTGTTGAATCCGAGACTGGTTGAAAACAAGGACTACCCAGCAACCTCCGATCTGCTTACAAATGTTCCCAATGACTTTCTACTTAACACAGACCATAACAAGGGCAAGATATATATAAAAATTACTAACAAAGCAACTCCCATGATTGGGAGTCAATTATTTGGAGTGCGCTTATGTATTGTTGATTTTATTTTTTTTAATTCAGTCCGACATAGAGGAAAAAATGTCAATTAACTCAGTCACAAGACTGTTATAAAAAATTATTCAACGAAAATCTATTTTATTTTCTATGGGAAAACGGATAATATCCAAATCGATGTTATCAATAATTAGAGAAGACAATATTCCAATTAATCCATTTGCCCCGATCGGGGGGCGTTTATGGTTATCTAATTTTTGATGCAATAAAACAAGAGCAATCATCCTTGAGCCGGCAGCATCCTCCGTTGGTCAGCGGACATTTAATTGGATCACCATATCAATAGGCAATCAACATGATAAAAAAAAACAATGAAGCCCAATTCAATAGATTAAAAATCAATCCGAATAAAAAGCGAACTAATAATATTAATTCTCAAATAAATGACTTTTGTTATAAATAAATATTTCTAATGAAACAAGCTTTGTTTATTCGGTAAATATTGATGATAACAAATATTTACCGAGCTTTTGTTTGTCCATCGACCCAGCCAGCTTGAAGCATGGTCACCGAATCTCGGTGACAGCCTATCAGGCTTTCCACCAAGCTCAATTTCATTCGTCGACCAATCAGATTGTGTCTTGCATGACATTATTCAGTCATAATTTATTCCTTGTTCTTAATCCTTTATTATTTCGAGTTCAATTATTCTTATTATCATGGCTTCTCAGTGTTCGGTATGTCGTTCATTTCATTAATTGCTTTCTCTTTTATCGTACTCATTATCATTATTATTTTTATCATTTTTATTTTTATCAAATCTCCTTACTGACAACGAATGCGATAAGTTTTTTCTCTTTTCACTATATATCCAATTCTGGTTTGTTATTAATATTGATTATTATAATTAATAAAAAAATAATTAAAATTATAATAATTAATTTTAAAATTATTCTTCTTAATAAAAAAATTAATATTTTCAACGAAAAATATTTTGTTTCTCATAAATAAAATTATTTGTGATTGATATTCAATTGGGTGTTTAGTTAATTTTTTCTAATTTTTTAATGAACAATAAAAATTTTTATTTATAAATTAATGATTTTTTCTAACTTCGAATGTGATTTATATTAATAAAAAGATATAATTACTCCATTAAAACAAAGTTAATAATATGTTTTGTGTGCCTCTTTGAAAACTTCGAAATATGAGACGAACGACTTCAATATGGCAGAATTGTTTAAATTACAATCTATTTATTTAATGATTAAATGGGTAATGGAAAAATTATTTTCCTTATTTATTATAATGCCAGTATTGGAATAGGACAAACGCAATTTGGGTAATTCATTAAATAATTATCTGAAAGTCAACGATAAAAATATAAAGAAATAATTAAAAAAAATTCCAAATATTTTTTATATTTTAATTATTTTGAATTATGAAATAAAAGATTTTCTGATGATCTTTGGATTAAATCATTTCAACAAATGATTCACATTATGAAATAAAATCTGAAAAAATATTTTTTTGTTTTAAGTGATGAATTTGAATTATGCAGAAAATCCATCAAAGAGATATTTTGTTGGAAATTACTGTTCCATCTCTAAATGCTTTCATTAAATATTTCATACATAAAGGAATTATTTATACAAACAAAGGTTGCTGAAAAAATAATTTTATGGATTTTCATTTTGAAATAATTATATTTTCCTAAAGTTAAAAAATAAAATAGGATGATATTTTAATGATTTATTTCGACTATTTATAACTGCAATAATAATAATAATAATAAAAATAATAATAATAAAAAAAAAATAATACAAATAATAATAATAAAAATAAAAAATATTTTAAAATAATAATAAAAAAATAATAATACTAATATAAATAGTAAAAAAATATTAATAACAATACTACTACTAATAATAAAAATAAAAATAAAATAATAATGATAATAAATAATAAATAAAATTATAATTAAAATCATTTAAAACTAATTTTAAGGTATGAAAACATAACATGGAAATCGTAAATTATTTCTTTTGAGGAATTATTATTAATATTAATTAATAAATATTTAGTCAATCTTTGCTTTGGATCAAATAACAGATTAAGTTTGTTTAAGTTAATTAATAAATTTTCGATTTAATTAATGAGCACAAAGAGTATATTTGAAATATTTATAAATTAATATAATGCTTAATAGTCGAAACAATACTATAAAGAATTATCAGAAAATGTTTGTTTTGTTCTTTTATGATGTACCAAAATTTTTTTATAATATCTCTAACTGTATCAAAATTCTTTTTAGATATTCTATGGTACCTGTAACTAATAAATTTTCATTCATAGATAAATGAGTTTGTGAAGAGGAAAAAATGTTTAAGTGTATGATCATATAAAATATAATATATCTTCTTATTGTTTTCCTTCGCAGAAAATAAAATTGGTTCTTAACAATAGGGAAGGTGGTTAGAAAGCTTGAACAACCGACAGTCATGGAAGACAGTTTAGGATGAAAAAAACTATGGAAAAAGACCGAAACTATTCTTGGTATATGTAATGTCTATTTCGAAGGATATCGTAGGGCTCTATTTTCTTTTAAAGAACTATCCATCGGATTTCTAAGGAAAATATACCATTGTTAAAAAGTTCAAGTTAGAGGACTCGGATGTATAAATGAAAAAGTGCTTCAAAATTGCACTTTTATACAGTTTGGTCCAACGAATTGTCCACCCCCTGATAAAACAGAAAAAATCCGATAATAACATTTATTAATAAA
>JBBMKC010206032.1:0-13534 GCA_037834085.1 Bipalium vagum
CGATCTCTTCAAAATCATCTGAACAATAAAACATTTAATTCAATGGAGGATATCAAAAAGTATCTGGAGAATTATTTTGCAGAAAAACCCAACAGTTTTTATGAGACCGGCATAATGTCCTTATCACAATGTTGGCAACAAGTAATTGACAACAATGGTCATTATTTCTGTGATTAAAATAAATATTTTGATGTTAGAACTTTGAGGTTTATTTTTAATAAAAATAATGCAGAACTTATTCCATTCGATTTCGATTAATATTTTTATAATTATTGATTTATAGTATTAGGATATGTAAGTGTCTATTGTCGTAAATTTTTATATTTGTTATTTTATGTTTGCCGTTATAGGAGACAGTGACAACAGTGCAAATGAAGTTAAATTAATAAAAAGTTTTTCATAGTGACTTATCGACTTTTTCTTTGTGATAAAAAACCGACAATACTTTTTCTCAACCTCATTTCCTCAATTGAATAATAAATATTTTAAAATATTGCTCCCATTTTACATTGTTTCATGAATTTTGTACCAATCATTTTTCAGGTATAGCAGAAATGATTATAAAATTCATTAATGTTGTCTGCCAGTACTTTCAAAATACTTTAAATTAAGCCTGGTACAAGAATTGCTTTTACAAAATTACATTTCCTTTAATAATAAACATTTTTACGGTTCACTAATCATAAATATTCAATTCTGCTGCAAATGTCTGTTAGAATTGGCATCAGAATTATTATCTCCTCTAATACAACAGTGGCTCTTTCTTTGTACGATCTCCTTGGAGAATAGTAGAGCTCTACAAGTTGAATTAAAATGAAATGAACCAAAATTTCATAAAATTTTTCAATATATTTTACTAATTTCGATAATTCTTGAGATGTTAATTCAGTTAATTTCATTACTAAAAAGTCAAATGCTAATAAAATAATAATAATAATAATAATAATAATAATAATAATAATAATAATAATAATAATAATAATAATAATACTAATAATAATAATAATAATAATATATAATATAATAATATTATTATTATTATTATCATTAAGAATAATAATATTTTAGATCCTTAAATTCTGAATGTTTACAAAGTGAAAATGAGCAAGAAATAATGGACCTGGAAGTGAGTAAATCTAAAGTGTACTTAGAGACATTGGAGAAGACCTATGAAAATCTAACTAAAGAACTAAATCAAATGGAAGCGGAAAAGACAGAAAATCTTGCCACTCCAGCGCTGTTTTCCATAACGAAAAAAGTTGAACAACAACCTCCGGAATCCCCTGAAAAGAGCTTGACCCCAAAGTCTGTAGTCACCACGAAACGCAAAGGACCACCTCATAAAAAAACAACTCACAAAAAATAAATGATTTCTTTCAAAGATTATTGGGTTTTTTTTTAATGATTTAATTATGAAAAAATGATGTATCAGTCTCATTGTTTACATTAAATTTTCCGATTAATTTTTGTCGAAGAACATTTTTTTTTCTTTTTTTCTTTCCTCAAAATATCATTTGAAAAATGAGAAAACAAAACATGTTGTCCTTTTTTGCAATGCAATGTTTTTTTGAATAATTATTTATAATTATTTTCTTGTGTCAACAATTTCTTCTTGAAAAAATAAAAATATTATGGTAAATATTTAATTCACGAATTTTACGATGCATTTGTTGTCAAAAGGAACTAAGCTTAACATCCAAGTAATAATGATAATTAATTTGCCCAACAGAAACATTATTATAATTATATTTGTTCATTCATAAATCTCGTTCCGTGAACAATTATGTTATTTTAATCAATTTTCGCTCATTTTACAGAAAATTATGAAAATGTAAAATACGCGAAAAAATATTTGAAAAATAAATTATTTTCATATCATATTTTCATCAAATCACCATTCTTGTTGAACGTTCTGAACGTTGAAGAATTTCTTCTTAAATAGAGAATTCTTTGTTTTTTCTTTAATTTTAATTGGTATTATGTTTCTTTTTATTATTGTAATAATAGTTCCGTTGCATGCAATAATATTTTTAAAATCACAGAGTATTTAATTCATAAAATTATTTTTATATTTTTTAATTCGTATTTATTAGATAAAAATTATTCTGAATATAACTTTATTTTTTTAATTTTTATCACTTTTCTGTCTAAGGTCTATCAAAGTTTCATTAAAACAAAATATTATTATTATTATCGACGTTTTTGGTATTTGATTGATTTTTATTACTTATATATTTAATTATATATAAATATTTTTAAGTTAATTCTTCTAAATGATAACAAATAAAATTTTTAAAATATCTTTCATTTGATAATAATTTATAAATCATATTTTTAATTAAGATAAATAATATAAATTTTAATTTAAATAAAAAATATTATTAATTATATTTAAGTTTCATTTTGTGGAGAACCAATGAAACCATTGTAACCTTTAATAATAGGTACTTGATCCTAACTCTGTCATATATTTAGCTTTCTATCCCAGCTTTTGATCCGATCATATTATTAAACTTCTTTATATTCTTTTATTAATAATTTTTCTACATCGTACTTATCAGTTTCTTAATTACTTGTTTTACTCTACCTCTTTGTTCCTACTTGTTGTGTTGTCCGGAAAGTCTTCGTTTTTTCTTATATAGGAAACAATTTTAATGTTTCATTGTTCTAATATTTTATGACACAATTTTGACAACATTCCAGATGAATATTTTAGCATTTTTTACATTATTGATTTAAAAAAGAGTGAAAAATCTTCATTTTATGAAAAAGAAAATGTAACAGAACGGTTAAATTTCTCAAATGGAGGAGCATAAACAAAAGCTTAAAGGAGAACTTAACGTTTAGACAGCTTTATAAGCAGCGTTCGAATTAGAATAACAGAATCAAGTGACTTAAATAACAAAATGTTTTATAAATGACACAAAATATCATTAGAAAAAATGTTGCAAATTGATTTCATTTTACGTTTACAAATTAAGAGTTATTTTTTTACAAATATCTTCTTTCTCAAAAATACCCCAATAGTTGGCGATTAATTAAAAAAAGATTATATCTTGCTATTATTATTACTATCAATGTCTCAGAGGTCCTCAAAGAATGTAATTCGCTACTCTAATAAGTATGCGAACTACTAACAGAAAAAATATGGATTGGAAATTATGAAAGAAACAAAAAAGCTATTTATCTTAGTGTGAAGACTGCGGCCAATCCCGCCAAAAGATTAAAACATTATCGTTTGTGAATATTATAAAATTGTGTTAACTTTTTCCTGTTGATGTCATCATTTTACCCTTTTTGATATTTTGAATAAAATCTTTATATATATTATTTTGTATATTATTGGTGACTTTTTTATGTAAATCTTCGTTGATGGATGAAATCAAAAATTAAATAATTCTAGGATAAGAGTTTAATAATTCATAATAATAATAATAATAATAATAATAATAATAATAATAATAATAATAATAATATCAAAAGTTAAATAAAATGATTTTTTATATTTAGAAAGAAAATTAGTTTAAGTTTTGGGGGATTTCTTTACATTATATAGAGAAATCAAAAAAGAATAAACAAAAAGAAATGTTTTTGTTCATAATATTAAGTTTGATTAATTAATAACGAACAAATAAAGACCACAATCGCAACTGAGCGACACATTACTGTTCGTGACATAGCAAAAGAATTTTTTCATCATGAACAACAATTGGTCACTTGAGAGGCATGAAATATTTCAAAAGCCTCATTTTCAAGATCCACATAAACTGAAGGAAATTCGTTTAACTCAACGAATGAACATTTGTAATATGCTACTTAAACGAAACTAAAACAGTTTATTTTTGAAATATCGTGATGAAAAATTGAATATTTACTTTGACGTTCAACGAAAAATACCATGACCTAATTCCACTCAACTATCACTATTTTTCGGTTAGAATTGTTTTAAAATGTATTTTTTCTACAAACTTTTAATTGCTTAGTCAATCAACTAAATCCTGATATGACCATACCGAGGTACATTCTTCAAATTATTCTAATTAAAACAAAAGTATTACAATGTAATTAATAATCAAACATGAACAGTTTATTTTTGTTTCCTATTTGAGATCTATATTAAAAAAATGATTTATCTCATAGCGACTCCATGGTGAAGAGGGTTTGCACACTAATAAACATTAAATGTCATTATTTTCTATTAAAAAACATTATCTATTTATTTAATTTTATTTAAATTTTAATTATTTGCTCATTAATTTTTTATATTTACAAATATAAATCCATTTAAAAATCACTTAGTAATCGTTCAGATTATACTGAAATTTTTCCATTATTCACACCTACCTCTCCATTAGTTTTATTAAAATTCTGGATAGGATTAAAATTGTCCATCAAATAACGAGAAATGGAAAATAATGTTTGTATTAATGAGGTGTTTTCCCTTTAATTTGCCATCAAAGTGATACAGGCATTCATTTAATGGTTTAAATTATATTTTATATATTAATTAGTAGAAAATTTTTTAAACCCTTTTGTAATTTTATAAATAGATTCTTAACACTGATAAAATATATGGAACACATAATCTTCCATATTTGAAAATTTTGAACCCCTTTAGGACCATAAATGTGAAGACCGTTTTAGGTTTCGGAAAAATTCTCGAATGTACCCATAGAATAAAATAAAATTCTGCGTATTTTAGATTAATTTATAAATAACTCTTAATATTAGGGTTGTGCATAAGTTTCTATCGCTAACATATCTATGATATTAGAAGTATTAAAATATTATATACTCTTCTTTGGAAATATTTTTGTTTAAATAAGTCAATATTGATGATATTTATATGTATTGTTGCAATTAGGATATTTATTTACAGGAAATAATATGGAAATCGATAAAATGCATATCTGCCATTGCATGCTGTTCTTCTTTCATCAAATCAAAACTGCAACCAGAATAATTTTCCAAATATATGGTGATGAAACAATAGCAATGTCGTGAATGGTTCAGGTGCATTTTTTTCGTAGGAGCGGTAATATGAATTTGGCAGATAAAGAGCGAGCTGGTCGGCCACATAAATAGGATTCGGACAATTTGAAAACGCTTTTGCAAGAATGTTGCACTCAATCATATGCAGAACTGGAGAGAAGATTACCTTTCGCTTCTCCATAGACTCGAACAACAATCTTTTTTATATCGAAGTGTGACCGGAGACGAAAAATGGATATATATTATCATAATCCCAATCGCAAAAGTGCATTTATACATGGAATCATTGAGATTTGTAGGTTTTTTAATAGTTTACCCTGTGAAGAGAAGTATTGATCTTTCGAAGCAAGGTATTAGTGGAATACATTTTTTTGTTTTAGTGTAAAGTAAGCTCTTCAACAAAGAGTGGTTCATGGATAGAAGTAAAATCTGTTTGAAAATTGTCGATTGAACACAGCACTAAAGTAAGACACACTTACCCAATTTATTCCGAGGTTCCCTTTACGATTAACATTTATCGATTAACATTGTCAATATTTATTTTAACCTGTTCAGGAAAACCTGACTTATTTTGTAGTTGTGTTCTTTAGTAGATGATACCCTCTTACAAATCAAAGAATGAATTATTCTAAATCTTTTATTTAACCGAAAAACACTAACTAAACAATCTTAATCTGTTAATTAATGTTTCAGAACACTCCAGAAAACACCATAATTACTTAAAATCCCTCTTCCCTCTCAAACCACTGATTTTAAATGAAATGAAATTACAATTACAAAAAAGATATTGAGAATCGAACTGGTGGTACAATTAGTTATACAAAAAGCAAAAATTAAAATTTCAATTAAAATCTCAACTATTTAGAGGCGAATTATTCTCGGCTTTTTCCCTAATGTCACCAAGCTCTTGGTAAAGGCTCGGTGCATTTGTCACTGTTGATTTTTCTTTTTTATAGTGATTTTCGACCAATTCAGTGGTTTGCTTCTAAAACTGAGAGTTCATCAATGACTCAAACCCTACTCAAAATTACCTCTCAATCCTTTTCAAGGTCAAGATGATTGCCACACTAAGGTAGCTTATCATATCTGCTTTTATTGTGATTATTATTTATATTAATATTATTACTATTACTATTACTATTATTATATTTTTAATACATTTACTTTTAAAACCCCATCACAATTTACCTATTTCTGTGTCCATAGAGATTCTTTTGAACCACCACTAACGTCTTATATTATTGTTCGTCCAGATTTTTATTGTCAAGATTCATACGATGCGGCCCAAGCCTTTCTAAGTCGAAGGCATTCGTCCTACATAATGTTTTTATATCATTAGGATTTCAACGCTTTCCTGAAGAAATGTTATTTTAATAGTATCTTAAGAAATAATCTCCATATGAGAAATTCAGTCTACAGAGGCAGACTGGCACTACTGAAAGAGAATCTTGTGATGTTAAAAAGCGCTTTTCTTCCAAAGTGAAAGATACATAATTCATGATAATTCATAAAATGAGATGATCATTAATTTTTTTTTTAATTTATTTTAAGAAATTGAGAATTTTTAATGAATTTTAATTAATTTATATATTTTGCTATTTTATCGATTTTTGAGAGTCAACACCGAGAGAGATTAATTACGCTATATAATTTTCAACAGAGAATATCAAAATTTTCATAACCGAATAGTTTCAGTGTTTTATTTTTAAAATATTTATGAAATATTTATAATATTGAAAATAATAAGAAAATATAAATAAATAAAATTTTCATTAATAGCTGCATATTTTTAATACCGCTTATCCGACAAATCCAACATATCTTTTACCAGGAAAATATTATGCAGGCCAGGATTACTGATACGGAGGATCCTTTAAGTCCAGGTATGGAAACATTTACAATGAGATTGCTTCCTGGATGCAGCTTCATTTTTTCATTGGAAAAATATCTTTAAAGAATTATTTTAGTGATATCTGATAAAACCATGTTGACTTTCAATAATACTTATGTGATGATTTCACGATTTGCTAATACATATATATCTACAGACTGGTCTTTGATCATAATGATGCAAAAAAATAAATAAATTTTTTATAATATCCCATTATTTATTTTTTCTAAAACAGGAAATATTTCTACAAATTATTTCATTCGAAATCTTTGTTTTAATTTCGAAATAATAAATGGGGTTATTATTAACTTATTATTACAATTATTATTATGATTGTTAGTTACTGCCACGTTATCAGCATTGTTCGAATAACATGAAACATTAAAGTTAAAGTCTTTCAAAGTGTTTTGAAATCATTTTTTGTATCTATATTAATAAGAGGAATGTCATTGCATTGGTGTTCATCTTCTTAGCCATTTCTCTACATGTTTAATGATCATCCTTTAGAGTAAATAGTGAAGAGTGTTCTGTCCTTATCTTTCCACTTTTTCTACGGATTCTGTCTCATAAGGAATATTAACTGAAATGTAAAATTTTAATGGCTATACAATTTTTAAAAATTGATTTTGTTAAAAAAAATTGTTATCTTGTTTATTTTGATTTATTGTCTTAATCTTGGTCTCACTAATAGATTTTTGCAATCGATTCCGTATATATAAATTTTTAATAAAATCAACTTTTGATATGGTGTTTATTAAACATTTTCATTCGATTCAGTGTTGGATCCTTTTATAGATTAATTGTAACACTGTTTTGATATATATCAATTTGAAATAATTTGACACCAAATTTGACACCATTTTTAAAGTTTACTTCTGACGTTACGCGTAGATAAATCCTTCTGACACATACCGTTTAGGCTAAGTTGTCGATTTTTTTGAATCAATCCACATGACAAAATTCTCAACACACAACAATTGTAATTTCTGAAGAAAAGAATTCCTGGACAAGTATTGTTTCACCTTGAAATACTTTCAGATCAAAACATTTGGAACTGCAATAAAGAAAGCATTTTAAATAGAATATGATGATAAAATTATGTTTTATTTAATTATAACTATTAAAACTCTCTTTCAAGATTTCTTAACATGATAAACTTGATTATAAACATTTTGTCCAAGAAATAAGAATTTTTAAATAAAAACTAAATAATAATGAATAATAATAATCACTGAATAATTCTGAATCTTGGGTGAATTTATTAATTCATTATTATTATCATTATTATTATTATTATTATTATTATTATTGTTATTATTATTATTATTATTATTATTATTATTGTTATTATTATTTGAAATATTAAATATTATTTAATCTTGGTATTTAATAATTATTCTCTTCGTGACAATTATCGTAAAGTTGTTCAAATAGTGTGATCAAAAATGTTTATTTTTCTTTTCTTTCTTCCGAATTCTTCATAACCGACAAAAATCCAAATTAGAATAATATTTTTGAATAATTGTGATTTATTTGAAAGGAGCCACTTCAAAGACAAAATCGTGAATTTTAATGTTTCTCTGAGAAAATTGATATAAATTTAAAAGGAAAACAGAATCACTTCATTTTCATGATTTATCATGCCATTACACAGTCGAGTTGAGAGATGGGTCGTGATTTGAAGAGTGATTTCACTGGTGTAAATATTTAATAAAAATCATTTTGTTTTCCAGCCTAAGCCAGAGCTAAATACCTTTTTTAAATAAATAGAAAGAATGAAAAACAAATATGCGAAATAAATATATAAATATAATAAATAAATAAAATAAGTATAATTTTAAAAATATATTAATATATATATATAATATTATTATATTATTATTAAAATATATTTATTTATTTATTTATAAAAAAAACTATTTTTTAAACATTAAATATTGAAAGTTAATTAACATTTTAATAATTGGTCTATAATGTCAGAAAAATAATAGTTTTAATGTCTGATATTAAAAAGGGTTTATTTTTTATTGTTACTATTAATTACATTAACTATTAACTATTAACTATTAATTACATTATTAGTTTATAAAAAGAATATTTAAAATATCATAAAGAAATAAATAATAAAATTGACTATAAGTTGGTAAAATATTTTTATTTATTTATAAAATTAAGTTTCCTTTTAATATCGTTTATAAACATTCCACCTCCTTTTTCTCGTTAATCTTATAAATATTTATTAATATTTTGTTTCTGTTTTATGACCACTAAGACCAATCCTAAGCGATATAACATAGTGTAGGAAGGTCCTGTTTAGGATGTCCTACCATAAGAAATTGCAGCTGGATCAATTTGTAATATTATTAAGCAACCTCCCGTCTGAAAGTTGACATGGATAAAGTAAAAGGATAAATAAATTTATGAAATATTGCAAAGTCGAACATAATATGACCTCCTATAATAAAATTTTATTTTTTTAAATTAATTTAAATAATAATAATTAAAATATGAATTTAAATTAATGGGCATATTTTAAAAATTACTATATTTATTTATTTAATCTTTTTAATTAAAATATTAATTGTTTTATTTTAAACGGTAAAATTATTATCAATTGTCAGAATCTAATTCCTTGTAGGATAACCTCAGAATCAAATTGATTTTTTTTTGTTTTCTCAAAATTTTTTTTGTTTCTATTCATAATAAAAAATAAAATTATTTTAAAATTTATATTTGATTATTCAATTATTTTATTAAAATAATATTTGATTTTACCCATATGATCGTAATTATTAATTATATTTTTTCTTATTAATTAATTATATTATATTATATTAGTTATATTTTTATTATATTATATTTTTTATTTTAACTCTAAATCTCTAATTACTCTCTTTACTCTAATTCCCCATTCCCAAATAATTCCCCACCAAGCCTTTTATGCGATATTAATTTGGCAATAAAAAATAATCCCCCATATTGGTTAAATTTAGCCAATATTTTGTTGATGATGATTCACATTTCACAATTGATCATTGACCAAGGCTAATATAGTGTCAATTCTTTCTGCAAATCTATCGAGATTTCGAGTAACGGGTGTATGTGCTGCTTCGGCAACCGGCAAAAAACTGTTGCCAACTCTCATTATTAAAGGGAAATCCGAATCCATTTATACAAAAAACAATGTTGTTTTTTTAACTGCTCCAAAGTCTTGGATAAATTCTAGTCTCCTGCAAAATGGATCGATTATATGTTTCAAAGTATTTCGAAGTCAGAGACAGACCTTAGGAAAGGGCATTGGAAAAGAAAAACCGATTTGATTTTAAAAGTTTTAACGATTGAATTTGAGATGTCCTACGATTCTAAAAACACTCAAGAAAGTCTTGTCATTATTCTTCAGGGCGATCGAGTTCTGTTGAGCTTAACCAATAAGGGGCTACTCATTAAAAAAAACTCGTTGGTGAAGAAACAAAATGAACTTCTAACTGGTGAGACTTTAATTAGTTTTATGCTAATATTGATTAATAATAATGCTAATTACTTTTTAAGTTTTATTGAATTGCTTATTTTATATTATTTTTAGTATTTATCTGTGTTTCATCGATTAATCGTTTTGTTAACATTACAGAAATTAGTGATGCGTATTGTTATGTGTCAGTCAATAATATTGGAAAGTCTTAACTGTTTGACTCGGCTCTGGTTACGAAAATTTTCCAAATATTATAGATGATTATGATCATCATGACTTCTAATTTTTCCATAATAGTATTGGTCTCACTTTTTTTTAATCCTAATGTCCCGACTTCTTGGTAGTTTGATAGGATCTTCGACCCCTGACTCCGATTATAAATGTTCTAAGTACATAACTAGTACTATGTTCATCCTTGTTTGACTCGGACTTAGTCACGTAGAATCTCTTATTTTCACTTGTTTGTCTCGTCATTCTCCTGACAGAGACCTCTGATTCAATGGGGAAATTGATATCACTAATTATGTATTCTTTTAGCGCCCGTTGACCAATTTATATCATGAATTAGGTTTTGACATGAAAAATTCATTCTCTTATGGCATGTATTTTGTAAGTATCGATAACAAATTAACTAGAATATCACAAAATACTATGTTCTTTTGTACCATATTCATTATGTATGTTAACATATTTTCATTTTAAATATTTAAATAAAAATAAAGGATATTCTTTGATAATACATCGGTCATGCTTTTTGAAAAAACATTTATTTAAAAATAATTTAAATATTTGATCATACGGCCTGTTCCCGCTATAAGCAATGTCTTATTCAAAAAACTAGGTTTATTCATTCTCTCTGGCACATTCCGATTTCTATCTCGTCGAAAAATAGTTGATTCTTTCTTAAGCCCAGTTATTGTTCAAATGTTCTTTAAATACCTTTCCAATAGAGTTTGATCGTGAAAACTATGATACCACTCATCTTAACCCCGTCGTCATATCCAGCGATTATGGAACTTCTTTCAGTCAGTTTTTCTGTGGATTTGAAAATCATTTATGTTGCCTAACGTGTTCCACAAAGTCTCATTGTTTTGATATTTTAATTATTGTCAATCGTTATTCAAACCCTTTTTAGATATGATAGGTAACGGCAATGACAATGGTTATCCAAAATCCCTGTTGCCAAATCAATTTAATATTAAAGATAAAACAATGAAAAGGATATCATGACATCGAAATATAGTTGTAACCTTTTGATTAAACTATAAATTTATTATTTAATGTTAATGGATTTTCTCGACCCCTTGAATGTTTACTTTGAGCTTTAAGTCCCTAAGACTCTAAAAATTATAACGAAAAATTCATTTGCACTTTAGCGCCCATTCATTTCAGATTTGGTCTCAACCTTACCAGCTGCAGTTCTTTGGCAATTTTTCCTCTTTTCATACCAAAGATTCATCATTACGAAACCCAAGAAAAATTCTCTAATTTCTCTGACTGCTGAACTCCAGAAAATCGACTTTGGTAAACTGACCAAGTGGATAATAATAATAATAATAATAATAAACAAACTCTTTTTCACACTCTCCCCATTTTTCTCTGCTTAGGCCAATCTCTTCCTCCTCCGTTGGAGTCCAGCTGTCACATTAATTAATAAGCCTCAACGACAACGAGACTTGTCAGTTCATTCGCATGGCTTTGGTTTGAGAAATTTTATGGGATTTTGGTGTCCGAATTATTATTAAATTGGGTCGGTTCATTCTTCTCAGAATTTCACAAGTCTTGTTATAACACATTGTTCACTCGATTGAAAACAATAAAATGTTCAGAGATTAATGATTTTGTTGTTTATAAACTCTGTGTGATCAAACTCGTATTTGTTTTATGGTCGTTTAATTAAAACAAAATATTGTATTTTTATGAAAATAAAAATATAAAACTATTTGAAAATTATCAAGATTTTTAAGAAATTGTTTTTAAAGTATAGGTTGTGTGAAAAGCCTTTAGCCTAGAATTAAAAGAATATAACAATACGAAGCAAACATGTACATGTATTATTCAATATAATCTCCTGACCTAATTTGTCACTGATGCATTAGAAGGAGCGGTTCGCCCCACACATCAACTATATCTGAATGCATTTCTTTCCTGAATAACCATTTTTCGAATAAATATTCAATCACAGCACGATTTTTCAAATTTTACATTCTAAATAAACAATTTTACACATATTTAAACAAATAATCAATTTATATATTTTACGTGGATACTTCTGATAGATGTAATAAATAACTTAAACATAGTTTTCCAAAAATCTAATGCCATTTTTGTGAAAGGCATTTTATATGAAAATATATGGATATATTTTCATATGAGAGCTGTACCTCATTTTTTATCCAGATCTTAATACTCTGATTATAATTATTAAAGTCACCCTCAATTATTTGACTCTTTTTCTTTTTTTATTCTATTTAAATTTTCAAAAACTTTGTTAATTATCTTTGAACATTTAAATAGATCAAGATGGGATTGAATACAAATAATAACATTATTCAATCTCATTTCATATTTTGTGGTAGGCTTCACAAAAAAACGGTTTTCTATCTTTTACCTTTCTCAACTGTATCAATATCAACCGTTTGAAGATTGGTGATAATATATTGATCATAAAGTAGATCTGCTTAATATTTCTTGATTCTGATAGTTTATGTTTGATCTCGCCTTAATCGAAAAAAGAATTCTCAAATGAAAGTTATCCGTAACAATCCTGATGAATTTAAATTATAAATCCTTCCTCAATCTCGTTGCAATCGGAACTTCACAAATGTAATCTATACCTGAGTCCCATATTAAGTCACTGCCGTACCAATTATCTCTTCTAGAGATATTAATTAAAAGTTCTTGTTTTCGAAGTGTTCTCATATAGACAAAAAACAATTTTTACATTCACTCACTGTACAAGTATTTGCAAATCGTGAATGTGGATAATTAATCTTTTTGTTTGTCAAATTAAAACAAAATTGTTAGTCAAAATACAGCAATGAAGATTAAATAATAAATGATAATAAATGAAAATTCAAATGTGAAGAAGAAAGTAATAAAGGTATACTACTACTACTACTACTACTACTACTACTACTACTAATAATAATAATAATAATAATAATAATAATAATAATAAT
>JBBMKC010206043.1:0-23818 GCA_037834085.1 Bipalium vagum
TTTAAACCCTATTGTGGTTTCTACCCTATACTTTACAAGGGTTGTCAAGGATGTGTCCTTGGCTAACCCAACATTATCAAGGACTTTTAAATGATACCATTTTTTTCATATAACTAATATTATTATTAAATGATATGGTAAAACAAGAACTTTAAATAACTAAAAACATGAATAACTTTTGAATCAACTTGATATATATATTTATTTATTTATATTTAAAAATATATGAGGAATGATATATAAATACAGTGAGTTAGCTTTATCAATAAATAAGATGAATTTATGAATTTTAAAATTTAAGAAAATATTAACATGCTTAAAATGACAATGATATCTTCATTTTTAAAAGTATTAAATAAATTTAAAAAACAAAATAGAATTAAAGGCAAATCTATGCTAAAATAAAAAAATTAATTATTTAAATAATTTTTATTCTAATATTCTTACACTTGATGACATAAACCAGATTGTTTTTAAAAGGTTGCAATAACACAAGCGAATATACTCATCGTCAAAAGTCTTATGCAGGTAAAAATTTATTTTAAAACTAATCAACATTTTCACAAGAATTTTTCACAAGGTTTGCTAAAAACATGTGACATCTTTTTTGGAAGTGCATTCATTGATCCTTTTCGACATCGATTCAATTAAACAAGAACATTCCTCGTGATTTAGTTCATTCTTTTGTTCATTGAGACGCTAGAGAAGTTGTAGTAGAGTTGCTGATGGATAATCATATGTTAAAGATTCTCGTCAGCCTATGATGTATGTGAGGATTAAACATTTTGAGATAAGAAACATTTTGAGATAAGAAACATTTTGAAATAACGGATTAAACATTTTGATAAACAAAAAGATTCATTTAAACAAGTTTTTTAAAATAAGTAAATTAAATAAGATAATATTTCAAAATATATAACTATGAAATTGTGTATAGTTATAAACATATATATAATAAACAAGGTAAACAGGTAAAATCAATCAATAATATCAATTATAAAGTCCAGAAAATATTTAAGGAATGGAAATGATTTTACAATTAGTATATATATATACCACAATATATACCACAAATTACTGTCATATTAATTACTTAATTCTAGCATGTTCATAAAAGTATAAAATAAGTCTGGTGTCATAAATATTTTAAGATGAGTCGTTTAGTTTAAAGATAATTTTAATATATAAATCACTTAATTTAGAATTAGTGTACAATAATAATCATTTTTAAAGAATCATGAAAAAGTAATCGTTAGTAATAGAAAATTTTTATGCATATTGAAAACCAAGGCCTTGTGATGAATGCTGAGAAACAGGTAAAGGACAGGGTTCTATCAAATTTAACAAATCATCAAATCTATTGTACAAAAAAATTTCGAAATGGTAAAAGATCTTAGAAGTTAGTCATCATACTCACTAGGCTTTTACTGAAACCCTTATGATGAGAAGTTTACTGTATACCAGAAACGTCTTGACTCTACTATTTGTATCCTGAAGAAGAATTTGTCTTGAACAAGTTATTCCAAAGCAACCATTAGCTTTGAATGGATGCTTACGAACACGAACCTAGTAGACAGTTTCTGAGTTGCTAGCTGTATTGATAACAACCATTCGTGGAATCATCAGAACGTGATAGATGATTCATTTTGCGACTATATTTTGATGCTATTTCCAAGTAGAATCTACATCATTATCTGGACAGAGAAGAGGTGTGTATTTTTCGAACAATGTCGATCTGAGAACTGACCACTAAATTAACATCTCTACTGTATCATATAACTTGGTTTCTTTATGTTTTATTGATTTCCAATTTTTTTTAACATTCCACAGGGATTACAGATTTGAATTTTTATTTATAATAATTAATCACAATAAAAATTAATTTTTACTGATTTCAAATTGAATTAATTTTTGATTAAGTTCACACAATATAAAAATTATAATGGATCCAGTTTATTCTTATTAATTTCCTAAAACAGATAAATAATTTTAATTAAAGAATACATTATGAAATAATTAATAAACTTTAAAGAATAATTCTCGCAGTTTGTTTTAATAAATGCGACGTATAAAATGAAGTAATTAAATATATCGTTACATTAATAACTTAATCTAATAAATGAAAGCATTGATATTAGTTGGTGGATTTGGAACTCGGCTCAGACCTTTAACGTTGACATTGCCAAAACCAATTGTCGAGTTTTGTAACAAGCCGATGTTGTTGCACCAAATCGAAGCTCTTGTTGAGGTTATAAAAAGATTTTCTTACTATGACATGATTGCTAACATTTTTTATCAAATAGGCTGGTGTTTATCACATAATTCTAGCGGTCAGTAGGAGCGCGGACCGGAGTGATTTGTTGGAAAACGAATTAAAAATCCACGAGGAACGGGTAAGATTCTGAAATAATTCATGTCATTAATGCAACAAACCATTATCAACTTAAGCTCCACATCAAAATCACCTTTTCCTACGAATACGAGCCCATGGGGACAGGTGGACCAATTGCTCTGGCTAAGGACTATCTGTCCAATGATCAGTCTCCGTTTTTCGTGCTAAACAGTGATGTAATCTGCAACTTTCCTTTCATAGAAATGATCCGATTCCACAAGACCCACGGCAAAGAAGGAACGATAGTAGTAAGATTTGAACATTATTTTCCATTGGCTGTTGTCGATTATTATTGATTATTATCCTTTATATTTTTCTGTATCCATCTTTCTAGGTAACCAAGGTGAGTG
This sequence comes from Bipalium vagum, assembly GCA_037834085.1. Taxonomy (NCBI): domain Eukaryota; kingdom Metazoa; phylum Platyhelminthes; order Tricladida; family Geoplanidae; genus Bipalium; species Bipalium vagum. Next base: position 2,743 of record JBBMKC010206043.1, read on the forward strand.
AACCTTCAAAATATGGTGTGGTCGTTTACAACCGTGACGGACTTGTCGACCGTTTCGTGGAGAAGCCTCAGGAATTCGTCAGTAACAAAATCAACGCCGGGCTTTATTTGTTTAACACGTCGATACTGAATCGAATTCCAGTAGGTCTTCTATGTTCCATTGAGAGATGATCGTTTTATTTTTTGTCTTCTATCCTTTTCAATTTGTTCAGCTCAAGAATGTCTCGATCGAAAAGGAGACCTTTCCTAATATGGCCGAAAACAAAGAGCTTTTTTGCATCGAATTGGAAGGTATTATCTAATATTTCCCAATAATCAATTATGGATTTTTAGTTATACAAAAAATTGATTAACAATTATTCATCAATGATTTTTTATATTATAATTAATATTATCGATTATTACTATAAATTATTATTGATTATTTAATTTATTGTATTTATTGAATATTATAATTTTTTCGATTCTAATAAATTATTTTTTATTGATTTAAAATAATCGACTATTATTGACTTTTATCGATAATTATAAAATATAATTTTTATTGATTTATTTATGAATTACTTTTTAAAACTTTCATTCAATTTAAAGTGACATTGTTGAGTTTCCATTTCAAACTATGAGTGGGGGTTAAAAATATTTATTTTATATATTTTAACAAATATATGAACTGTGCTTAGTAATTGTCTAATACACTTATTGACACACTTTCTCGTCAACCCTCTTCTCTCTGTCAGTGGTTCTGCTTGTGCATGTCTGTGAATATTTCAGAATTGTGATTTTATTTGGAAATCAATATCGCTTGAAAAATTATTATTAAAAATAATTTTTGTATTTTTCGGGAATTTATCATGGATTTATAATTTTGTTATGTTATGTTGATTATAATTATTATTCATATAATAATTATTTATTATTGTGTCGGTACATGTCTTTATTTTTCAGGATGTTTTTTGTTTATAATTAATGTGCATGGGATTGTTTACATCATGTTTACGATGAGATGACTTTTTAAAATCAAATCAATTTTCAATAATCACAATTCTGTTCGTTACACACACTAAAAATCAGTTTTCCAGATACACTTGGAGACAAAACAGGTGTTGAACAGCCAAAAATACTCATTTTTATCGACGTTTTAAACTCAAGAGTTTGTTATTGATCTATTTTCATGGATCGATCGTTTTCCATCTTTCAATTTCTTTATCTCTATTTTCACTTTCATTCTCATTATTTTCTATATTTCTTTATATTTTCTCTATCTCTTTTTCCTATCTTTACCTTTCTCTTTCCTAATTTATTTCATTTATTATTCTTACTTTTTCACTTTGCCTTCTCTCCCTTTCTTAATTTCGTTCTATCTTTGGTTTTCGTCATATATTTTAGTATAATAATTTTTCAAAGATTATATTTTTATTGATTCTAATTGAAGTCGTTTCAGTTATCGACCTGTTTTATTATTGACTATTTATTTTAGCTAGTGATTGATTACATACTTTCCTTATATATATTATATTGATCCCCTTATTGATGAATTGATTATCACACTGGTTTCTTTCATTTTTACCAATCTATTCTTCAAAGTTTTTATCGGTCAATTTTTTAACGATGTTATTGTTCGGTATTATTATTATCCGATTTCTTATTCCTATTTATCGATTTGATTTATTAAACGGTATCATGTCTAGGATTCTGGATGGATATCGGTCAGCCAAAAGACTTTCTCTTTGGAATGTGTCTCTATTTGGACAATGTCAAAGAAAAAAACGGCTGCGCTCTTTTCCGAACCGGCTCGGGGTTTCTTAGCAACGTTCTCGTTGTAAGTAATTTACTTTATCCGCTTTCTTTCAATATTGGCCTTTCATTTCTTTTTCACTGCTCATTTTCTCTTCTCCTTTCAAGGATCCAACGGCAGTTATCGGACAGAACTGCGAAATTGGACCCAACGTTGTCATCGGACCGAATGTCGTCATCAGGGACGGTGTGAGAATCAAACGGAGCACCATCATGGGCAATACCGTCATCCACGACCACTCTTGGATCGATTCGTCGATAATTGGATGGAGGTGCACTATAGGTCGTTGGGTGGGTTTAATAATATTCGATACTAATAGTAATAATAATCGATAATGATAGTCAATTAAAGTATTGATGAGTATGCTTCGTTTAACTGTTTTCATTTAGACTCGAATCGAAAACGTAACGGTACTTGGAGAGGACGTCCACGTCGCCGATGAAATATACATAAATGGTGGTCGAGTTCTGCCGCACAAAAGCATTTCTGAATCCGTTACGGAGCCTCAAATCATCATGTGATGCTATTTTAAGATTTTTTTCTTACTCTCTGTTTTTCGTTGGATTTTTATATATCTCCTTTTCTTTTTGGTCTTTCTTATGAAACGTTTAATTTTTTTGAGGTTCGTTAGATAATGCTCACAATGAATTTCAACCAGGCGGTAGATTAACAGTAAAAAGAGTGAATAGACGGTTGTCGTTGTGAATTCCGATAATAATAAAGTGATTATGGTTGTTTGAGATGAAGTGAATTATTACGAAAGGGACAGTTCAGGAAAGCGTGTTGAGCTATGGTTGGTGCGTGAATATTATCGAACAAATATAGTTTATGGGGAATATATCGTACTATATAGAGGACCAAAAGTATACACGTTACACTTTGCTATGAATGCTTACACAGAAACATTGAGCTAAATTCTCCGCTCAAAAATCAATGCTATTTAATGGAAAATATAATTTTATAATTATATACAGGTGTTGCAATTTAAAATTACATTTTCACTTCCGTTATCAATAGAGGAAAATTAATTAAGTAATTGACGATTTATAGACTTAATTTTAAAATCCCTTTTGGAGTACCCTTAAAATATTTATATTTTTTATTAAGATGTTCGTATTTAGCCTCGAGCTTATGATTTAATGTGACCTAGTTTATGTTACTAATTTTTGTAGTTACGAATCAATAAACTTAAACTAACAATAATCTAAAACTAATCGATGCACCAGTTAAATAGACAAAATAATCGAAGTAAATTAACACTTATGACAAACTCGCACAATTGCTGTTTCAAATATCAAGTTGGCATTAAATTAATAAGTGTTGAGATTTGGTGTTAAAACTTGGAAAGTGGCAGGGAGTCCAGCAGCCGATTAAGACTGAAACGTGATTGTGTGTTTTGCTACGGTGCGTTTCGTTTTGTGTGTGGCAATTAATTGAAGGAGGGATCATTTGATTGAATATTTTTCGGAAAATCAAGATTTTACCTGTTTGTGAGTAGGTGTGTTCAATATTTTCTGACTTGGTTGAAAATTTGCTCATCATTCATTGGTAGTTTACTATTTAAGAAATATGTAAAAAATTGATGGAAATATTGAAAATTCAGTTCTTATAATATCTGTTAGGTTGAGGAATAACTACGTACCGTTTTTAAAAATCGTATTTAAAGTACTAAAAATTTACTCACGACTTTTATTTTATAACACATTTAACACATCAAGTCTATGACATTATTTCCGTCGTTCATAATCCCTTGGTCCCAACGGTCCACAAGTTTCTGAATTCCACGGCGGAAAAAGTCTTATCTCTTGAGCCAAACCATTTGGTAAGCCAATCTCGTAATTCTTGTTCGTCACCAAATGGTTTGCCACTTTTATATAATCTTTACAAATTCAATATCAAAGTAATAATAAATTCACAAAAATTCAATGGTTAAGAGTGGGGTAAATAAACAGGCTCAACTTATTTCAATAACTAAAGATAAAAGAGAATTAAATTAAAGAAAATAAAATAAATGAACACAACAGAAAACAATGTACTGACGAGATATTGTAATATGGGTCCTTAGATCACCAGTTAGGCCCATTTGGTTTTCCTAGAAACGATCAAACTCAACAGGACCAATTTTTATCAAATCTTGATTTCATAATTGAATTTTTTTTTAATACCTTAGCAGAGTGCTTGATCCAATTTATTCTCTTGACCGGGATGAGTATTCTTAATTTAATTCACTGTTAGACAGTTGCTTCTGACGTATAATCTTCAACAAAAAATTCTTAGAATAGAATAGAATCCAAACTAATATTTTCGCCATTTTCTAGGAGGCAATATCTTTAAAAAATCATATCTATCATGAAGGACCACTTGCTTTCGCCACCCTTTTGACCAAATATGAAAATTTTGCGGCTGTCGGCACTGCTGAAATGTGGCGGAGAAAAAGATATCAAAAAAATGGAGTTCTATCTACCAAGAATATTTATTCAGTTCCTATTTTCGGACTATGACAAATTCATCTAAATTTTTATCCTTATTATTATTAATTACAAATTATATTGGTTGTCTAAAAGGAAGTTCTGCAGTAAACGAAACAAATGATAGTCTCACGGTGCAATATCAGGACTATAATGAGGATGTAACAAAACTTTCCCATCAAGATCCTTCAATTTGTTCCAAGTCATCAAGGACACGTGGTCTTCCGTTGTCATCGTGAACAAACAACATATTTCCTATCGATCAATTCTGACAGCATTTTATTGCAATTTCATGCTGTACCCTAGCTAATTGTTGATAGTAGAGAACAGAGTCAACTTTTTGAGTATTTCTTTGCAGATGATTCTTTTTTAATCCCACCTTGGCTTCAATTTTGCCTTTGCCGTGATTTTTGGAATCTCACCACTTTTTGTTCATGACTTTTTTCTAACATCGTTCTCGTATCTGATCTATTTTTCGTCACCCACAATAAAACTTTTCAAGAATGGTTCCATAGAGTTTTTTATCACCAATGTTTGGCATATTGAAATTTTGTCTATTAAAATTTTCGGTGTTAATTGATGCGGAATCCAAACATCAAGTTTTTTAAAATGGTTTAAAACAGTTTGATGATGAATACCGAGGTCTTCTGTGATTTCACGGTTACCATATGACTGTCTTCCTCCACCGTCTGAAAGATTTCATTGATTTTTTAACATGTTAGCCGGCCAGAACGAGATTCGTCTTTGACGTCGAAATTTCCAAATCAATGTTACCATTCACGGACTCTTCTATCAAATACAGCATCTGAAGTAATTTTTTCGCAGACTGCGTTACATTTCTGCTTTTAATGAAAAAACATTTCAAAAGGTATTACATTTCTTTTTTATTTATGTCTATTTCTAAACATAAACAAATTTTTATTAAATTAATAATAAAATGCCAAACTTTTAAAAGTAATTTGAAAGATCTGATTACTAAATTTATATAATTGAAATATTTAAACAAATAAAATATCAATATAAATATCTGTAGAAGTTTTTCCCCGCCTTTTCTCAAAATCAGCAGAAACTTTTTAGATAACCCAATATTATTAATATTGGAAATTTTTAATAATTACCATTCTCTTCTTTGAAAAAATGAAAAAACATAATTTCAAAAATTTTTATTATAAACGAAAACAACGACAAAAAACACAAATTTCCTCAAACCACATCAGAAAAATATCCGACAGAAAAATAGCACAATTACAATGATAAAATCAACACCCAACCCTTCACCCATTGAAATCCTCTCACCAAATCAGGTAATAAAAAACAATAATAATAATAAATCGATGATGATAATAATACTAAATCAATAAATTATAATATAATCAATAATAAAATTAATTAATAATAATAAAATAATAATCAATAATTAATAAAAGTAATCAATATAAATAAATCAATAATAATTTTGAAAATTTCAATAAAAATAACAATCATTTTCAAATATGTTTGTTTTGGCCTCGACTAAGATTTCCCGATCAATAACTGCCCGAAATTTGACCGACTCCGCTGGAACCATAACCGCCCGAAGATTTCCAGTTGACGTGGGACACTTGGAAAACGCTCCTGGGATCCAGATTGGAGCGAAAGGCGGACGCAACGCGAATCTGTGAAATAGAAAACAGTTATTGATTTTTTCAACAGTCACATTAAAAAATCAAATTATAAATCCATTCCGGCATGCATTTGATCAATATAAAACAAACGTGGTTCATTTTTAGTTAGTTATTTTTTCTTTGTTATGGATTTATTATATTATTTTAAAAATATTATTGATTTTTTATTATTATTTCTGATTTAATATAATTTTATATTTATTATCATTATTAATTATTGTTATTATTCTTTATCAAAATTATAATTCATAATTAATATTATTGTATAATTTTTATACAATTACCAATATCCTCAAACCTGCTACTGATAAATTCGTATTTATTATAAATTTTTTATAATTAATTTACTTTCGATGGATATTCATAATTATTAATATTTTAATTATCTTCATTTATTCTAATTTTTTATTTTCTTATTATTGTATCATGCAATTTGATATTTTGTGCAAAAAAGCAGCCGAGTTCACTCAATTTCCATTCAAAAAATGTTTCGGGCGACATTCACTTCTTTCACTCATAAAACATTTTCATGCGTTTGAATTTTCAACTTTTTACCTTTGTTAAAATCAATATTTCACCAGTAAAACCATCTTTGGTTGGACATTTCATTTCTTTTTATTATCATTTATTATTATCATTATTATTATCATCATTGATTAGGCCAATTATAGTTCTTATAAAAACAATATATAATATATTATTTTATGATTTTTATTATATAATTTTATTTCATGTTATTATTGAGCTTGATAAAACGACTGCCTACTCTCTCATTGGTAATTTCGGACACTAAATACATAAATAATAAAATCGTAACAACATTAATTATGAAAACATTGTTTTCCTTTATTATTTTTATTAATTATTATTACTTTTTTGTTTTTATAAATATTGATAAATACTTATTTTGAAAATCGTATAATTACAAATAATAATAATAATAATAATAATAATAATAATAATAACAATAATAATCACAATCACAATGGAAACAATAATTTTCTATTCTGAACAGTAACAAAAAGAACATTTAAAGAAAGGGACTGAGATCTACTTGAGCAAAAAATAAAATAAAATAACTGTCAAAATAAAGCTGACCCTAAGTTACGAGAAAAGAACCCTTTGATTCAGTTACCGAAGTTCGAATTTGTGTAGGCTGACTTAAGTTTTGATGATGACAAAGTAAAGTTGGAAGGGTACTAGTAATTGCAACAGTGAAGGGCTAACACAATAAAAATCTCGCAAGACAGAAACACACTAAGGTTTTGTCCAATACGTCTCCAAATAATAATAATAGTAATAAATATTATTATTATTATTATTTTCATCACCGATCGGAAAGTGTCAATTATCAATTTCAGGAACCACAGACATCAACAGAAAGCCCAGGTAGACCACACCAATAATCAATTTTCATCGATGCTTTCGCAGCTGAGAACTGGTCCACTTCCAGTGAAACCGGAGGCCAATTGCGGTGAACTGCAACTGGACAGGTGGTTCTTCTCCTTCATCGTGCGACACTCGTATTTGAGATTGGGCAATTTAAATCTTTGGATTTCCGGTTCGGTGATATTGATTCTCCGTTCATTGTTTTGTGTTGCAATACACGAGGACTGGCGACGCCGAGCTGCTGCCTGCAAAGGCTCGATTCCGTCGTCGATTTGAGCCAGGGTGAACCTTCGTACTCTTCCGTATACAATGTCGTTCCGGTTGTCCAAATCTGGTTGGAAACTGTTTTTCTGCAATCGTTAAATCACACTGTGTATTTGTGCATCAGTAGCGTTGAAAGCACAGAGAAGAAATGGACATCACAAATCATGCGATTGTGATCGTTCTCAATTAAAGGTTGAAAGTGAAAAACGGCAGTGTTGTTGGAATTATAAAATCAACAATATCAATTTACAAATCATCAAAATCGATAAAATCAATAAAACCTTAAAAATCTAAAAATAAATCGCTAAAATCGAAAAAATAAAGCTCAGAAAATTGATGAAACCCTAAAGAATCGATATAATTATAAATCAATGAAGTTGAAAGGTCGGCTGAAAATCCCACCTGTGTCTGCAGACGAGACAAGCCACGAATCCAAAGAATTTGAGCGGTACTCTTCAAATCGTCATCGTCGTCGTCATTGTTTTCCAGAGCTGCATTGTTGGCGGCCTCTTCTTCTTCGTCGTCGGAATCACTTTTGTATTTTCCCAAGACTTTGGAATCGCTTAAAGAAGAAAGGGGTTTTTTCTTGGTCCACGGCATTCGCTTTGGCAAAACTGATGTCGGCACATAATTGATGATCTGAAATAAAATCCGTTAATTTTTTCGGTGTTGTCAGTGGAGTACATTGTTCAGTTCCGCTCAGATTACAAAGGCAAGAGAAGGGTTTTATCTGGAGAAAATTATCTCAGAAAAAAGAAAAATATCACAGATCAAAGACAATAATTGAAAGAGCAAAGTTTCGAACACGATCCTATTTTGTCAGGGAGAGAAGGTTCAAAGTTTTTGTCAAAAAATTTAGAAGAAGAGGATAATTTTTCAAAAGAACCAAGAAAATATTTGAAAAAGAAATAATAAGATTAAAGATTTAGCAATTTTAAAAATAAAATATTAATTAATAATGTTAAATAATAATCATAATAATGATTTATTATTATTATTAAATTCAAAATTAATTTTAAATAACATAAAATGGAAAATTATCATAAAATAATAAAAACATTTTTTCAATAAAGATTAAGTTTTAAATATTGATTTAGACAAAATTCCCCATATATTTGTTACATTTGCAAAGAAAAGTCTAAAACGTTGACCAAATCTGACAAAAATGTTAGAGAAATGGGCTTTGTTGGCTAAAGTGATGTCGAACTTTTAAAAGTACTCTTTTACCTTTTATTTATTTATTGATAAAAAATTGCTACTTTTCTCTGCTGAGTGATTTTATTAATGAAAATATTTCATTTTAAATAAAAATATTTCAAAATCGATAAGCCAATGTTTATTACAATTTATTGATTATTACTATTATTTTTATAATAATAATAATAATTATTATTATCATTAAATCATAAGAAACAATAAGAATCAATGAAAAAATGATGACAACCTGCCCCCATAAAAGCACTCCAATTCCAAATAGCAAGCACCAGAACCAATGGTCCAATTCCAAAGCCGCAGTGTGCAAAGCATAACCGCCGAATTGGACGATGAAGACCTAAAATGAATTTTAGAAAAGATTTACCAAAAACGAAAAGACGAAATACAGAATAAAAAGTCAGAAATATTAATCGATGGAAATCAATCGAAATCGATACCTGGCCGAAAAACGTAGACACCCAAATGAGAATAAAAAGCAAATTGCGATGGATCCCATCGAAAACGTTTCGTTGGCCGTGTATTTTTCGTGAATTGAACTCGTTGAACAGCGTCATCATGACAAAGGTATTGAAGATTACCGTGAAGTGCTGGGTGGGCTTATTGATTCCTCTGTCCGTTAGACCTCTTCCGTTTTCAACATCCAACAAAATGTTACCTAAATGTCGAAGACGAGACTCCATTACTTTCAGCAATTTTTTTATTATTATTATTATTATTATTATTATTATTATTATTATTATTATTATTATTATTATTATTATTATTATTATTTAAATCTTGTTTTATCAAGTTTTAATTATTCTTGTTTTCTTTTTATTATGCATAATTATTTACTTTATATTTTAATTTATTATTACTAATATTTAATATTTTCATTATCACAGTTTTATTATTATCATTTTAAAACTATTATGAATTAATAATAATATTTATTAAAAACATCTATTACGCAATATCCATAAGTAACAATGTGCAAATTTAAATAATAATTAGAAAAGGCCCCACTTACCGTGCCACAGTAAATAAAACGTGACGGCCAATTGGTAAATCGACTGACCCCAAATGTTCTTGATCATTCGTCGGCTGATTATCGGTTTTGTTCGGCCGTATGGCGCTCTTTCCAACAGTTCCTCAGTCGGCCTTTCTGTTGCCAAGGCCAAAGATGCTAAAGTGTCCATAATCAAGTTGACCCATAACATTTGGACCGCTTTCAAAGGACTGTCCTGGAACAGAGAAAAATAGTTTGAAGATTGGACGTACATTTTCCATTAATTTATCTCAGTTTAGTGTCTCATCAATAGACTTCATTGAGTTTAACGATAAAAGTAATTAAAAACTGCAGTAGAATTTCGATTTTTCGCCAATGACCCTTGGCGAAACAAAATCTGGACAAAGTTCGAATATCACTCTTAAACTTGGTAACTAAGGCAGAACACCGAACAAAAGACTTAAGTTTTATTCCAACCAGCAGATGTAATACGACACTGTTTCATTGTTTGGATAACAGATTCTCGATTTCCTTTTTTGTCAAAAATTCTTTTTATATCTTTCTTAGCTGTATCAGGGTTTTTATCAAGAAAATCGATAACGCATCCAATTTGTGGAAACACATCTTGAAAACTCATTTCACCGATGACAGTGTTGCTGGAATATCTCTAATGGATAGCTCAAAATCATCTCCTGACGTTTGACATCTCATTCCCATAACTCTACTGTCTCTTCATCCTCCATCCATGGTCCACTTATCATAAATTTAAATGCATTCTCATCGAAATTTGAATCCCTTTCAATATCGCTCATTCAAAGTCACTCTCTCTGTGTCATTTAAGTTAATCTTCCTTCTTTAAACCATTCTCGGTCCACTTTATCTTTACCTTCTACATTAATTGTTCCTGTTTGCTTCCATCAGTTTCTTTTCTAAGTGTTCTTCCAATTTCCTGCCAGTACAAGTCCATCCATTCAACACATTCCTTCCCATTCACTTTGCTGTCATTTCCTGTTGCATAATTACTGAAAAGATATCGACATGGTCTTTTGTAACCTTCTTTAAGGCTGCAATGATGCCAGCATCCAATGGTTGTAGACTCGATGTAAAATGTGGTGAGATGACAGAAATTTAACATTTCACAAAGATTTTCTTTCTTTGTCCATTATCCTTAAATAAAATTATTTTCCTATTTTTCCGTACCTTTTACGAATCTAAGTTTTCAAACCAACTTCGATATCATGCTCTTTTGAAAATTCTACCATGGTTATAGAAAGTTTATCACTCCGGGCTGCATCCGAGAGTCACTTTTCTTTCGATACTTTTGTGTTGGAAAATTTTGATTTTATGCAATGCATTTTGTGCGGTCTCAATTGATAATAAAGAACGCCACCGTTCATATTATAAATAAATTGATGTTTATATACTTCGCAAATATCAAAAAGTTTCGATCTTTCATTTTCAATCATCACTATCACTTATCGCTACCTCTCCATGGAAAAGCTTATGCTTATCGATTACCTTTTCATAACATTTTATATTCACTGAGCTTAATATTGACTGAGATTGTTAGACCTAACTTTGGACAGTAAGACCTGCTTTTGTTTTTAGAATAACAATATTTATTATAACATTTCGATTTCTTGCCAAAACCATCTCTAATATTTATTTTTTATTTTAATTGTTTACTTATTATTTATTGTTGATTTTATAATTTTTTCTAATTAAAAATTTACAATTATTTTTTATTTTATTTATGGATTTTGTTTATTTTATTATTTTGCTAATTATTTTCAATTTTTATGATTCCAGGGATTTAATTTTTATTATTTATTGATTATTTTAATATTTATATTATTTATTAATGATAAATTATTGATATATATATTTAATTAAAATTAGTAAATTTATTTTTTATTTGGTTCTTAATTTTTATTAATTATTGATCTTTTATGTTTTTTTAAGTCCCTTTATTTTTGATTATTTATCAACTCGGATATGTTAAAAAAAACTATAAAATAGTTAAATGTTAATAAATTTCAGTTCTTGGTATTTTTTGCCTTTTTGCAAAGATGTTTTAATAATAAAAAAGAATAATGAATAAAAATAAAATTATTATTGATAAAGTCAAATAATTAATAGTGATAAAATATAAACATGATAAAATATTTATAAATATATAATATATAAATAATTAATAATAATAATAATAATAATAATAATAATAATAATAATAATAATAATAATAATAATAATAAACGAGATCTCACTGTAATGAAACAAGCACCAAGGAATGCCACAATCACAGCAACGACATTGACTGTCAGTTGAAATTGAAGAAATTTAGCGATAGAATCGTAAACGTTCCGTCCCCACATGACCGCTTTGACAATACTGGTAAAATTGTCATCTGTCAAAATGATATCGGACGCTTCTTTGGCCACATCTGTTCCGGCAATTCCCATTGCAAAGCCAACGTCAGCTTTTTTCAATGCAGGTCCATCATTGGTTCCGTCACCGGTCACGGCTACGACTTCCCGGGTTCGGGTCAAATGGCTGTCAATTATACCCGACACAAGAATGTATTTATCTTGTGGAGAAGAGCGTGCCAAAACTCTCAATTTCGGCCAAATCTAGATTCGACAGAAAAATTAGACAGTATTTCCAAGGAACTGCTTTTCAAACCAGAACCGTAAGCCCGAATTTTAAATTGAGGAGAAAAGAAAATTTGAATTGCAATCCCAGTTTAGTCCTTTTTTTACAAAATTTACTTTTTCACATTGAAAGACACTTACAGTGAATAACTTTAGATAAAGAGTGATTTATTGATTAATTAATAAAAAAACATTTCCTCCATATTTTAAAACTCCATTTCCTTAAGTGTTTTAACGAACTGTTTTAATTAAATAATAATAAATATCGATTTGATTTGTATTAATATTATCAATTATTACATTTTTAATTTTAATTTATTATAATTATTTATTGTTTTTCATTTATTAATATTTTTATTTAACTGATATATGATTTTTATTTTTTTTAATTTTAAGTATAAATATTTTTTGTATATTTGGTCATTTTATTATTAATCATTATGAAAATTGTTAATATATATATATATGTATACAAAAAATTTAATAACATTATTATTATTAAAATAATGTTAAAAAATAAAATATTAATAATAATTTTGCAAAAGGATATCAATGAAATAAGACATGAAACCAAAAGTAGAGAAAAAGAAATCAAAAGATAGATGCCAAGATGAGAGAAAGAAATCAAAAGATTACCTGATCGATAAGTTCCTGACTTACATTCCCTGTTTTTGGATCCCTAATTCTTTTGTTGAACTCTTTACCTTCCAAAACGAGAAAGTCATCACCAGGATTCAGAATGCCGCATTTGATGGCAATGGAACGAGCGGTATTGATGTTGTCTCCCGTTACCATACGCACGGTGATGCCGGCTCGCTGACACTTTTTGATTGCAGGTGGAACCTCAGGGCGAACCGGGTCTTCAATCCCAACGATTCCCAATAGAGTGAGTCCAGAGATCAATTCTTTCTCGTCTTCCAAATTCAACTTTTCATCATACAACCCCTGTGGACCGCCACTTTCTATGGCCTTCGGTGCTAAAACAATAAAAATAGGAGCAAAGATCAACTTGACCATTTGAATAAAAATTAATCTATTAAAAAATCCTAATTTTTAATTGATTTCTTTCTTCTTTTTCTTCTCTTTTTTTCTATTCCTCTATTTCTCATTTCCTCTCCCTTACACTTTTTCCCTCTTTTCTCCTTCACCTTTTATTTTCCCCTTTTTTTCCTTTTATTTTTCTTTTCTGCCTCTATTAATATTTTTCATTATCTTTCTCCTTCCAACTCCTTTTCTATCTGATTCACCTTTACTCTCTCCCTATTACTCTTCCTCCTTCTCTCCCTCTCCTCCTCCCATCTGTGATACAACCAATTAAAAATAATTATACATTTCACGAATTCCTTGTACGCCAATCCGATTGTTCTCAGCCCATCACTAGCCATTGGTTCGATGACCTTTTTCACCAAATGATCAATATCCGCCCCACTGAACGGTTTTATATTTCCTTTTTTAGAAATGACAAAAGAGCACCTGAAAAATAATTAGAAAAAAATTAAAATTTGACAGATTTATAATTGATGCAAAAGAAAACAAAAAAATGAGAGTAAATGAAAAAAATTAAGTTATAAAAGAAATTAGGGACAGTTTCGATAGAAAAAAGAGGTAAGGCCAATAAATGATTTCAAAAAAATAAATGGCCGATAATAAAGAAGACTAAACATTAGGAAAATTACGAAACAAGAAAAGGGAGACAGTCATAGATTGAAGAGGAAAAGCCGAAACACAAATTGAGAAGAAGAAAAAATCGATGACGAAAAAAATTTGGTTTTAAAAAATGAAAGAAAATAGGATTAAAGAATAAAAAAAAGAAAAAAACTAAAGTTTCTGGAGAAAATAAAAATGTCAAAAAAGAAAATAATAATAATAATAATTATTATTATTATTATTATAATAATTATTATAATAATTATAATAATTATAATAATAACAATAATAATAAATAAATAAAAGAAGATAAAGGATTAAAAATAAAATGTAAGAAAAAAGGATTATTAAAAATACAGAGGGAAAAAGTAACAAGAGAAAGAATAAAAAGGTGGTCGGAAAACATTAGTATGATGAAGAGAGAAAAAATAAAACGATTTTCAAAAGTCTTAAAATAAAGTTAAAGTCAAATATGCAGACAACGTTAATCGATAAAAGACCAATCAAAAAGTTAAAAAGGTAACAAAAAATATCAATGTAACTTTTGAAAAAGAAAAGGATCTAGAAGAGAGGAAAGAAAATTACAAAAAGGTTAATCTAAAAAGGAAGAGAAATAAATAAAAAGTTTTAATTCAAGACATAGTTTGAAAAAGATCTGTAGAATGGAAAAAGAAGTGGTAAGAGAAAGAAAGAAAAAAGAGATTGGAAGGAAATTCGTTACAGAGACATACTTGGTGAGAATAATTTCCGAAGCTCCTTTAGTGAACAAAACCAGTTTCCCTTCATCTTCAATAATTGTGCTCATCGATTTTCGCACGGAATTAAAAGTATAAACTTTGACTAGCTTTTCCTCGGGCCACTGGTTTCTCAGTTCATTATAATCTCGTTTCAATGGACCATTAACAAATCCCAGTAAAGCACATTCGGTCTTGTTGCCGATTTGTGATGGCAATTCGTTGGCATGGCGACTGGGCTAAGATGGTTAATGAAAATTCATGGACGCATGAGTGACAATAGAGAAAAAATAACAACAGACAAATACCATCAGTCGTGACGTGTAGCTGCTGTTGACGGAAATATTTTTCGTCAACATGTCGGCCAGATTGAACGTCAATTGCTCAAACGAAGGCAGGTGTTGGCGATAATGTGTAGCGTTGAAATATGCTTGCACCACCGTCATCCGATTGGTTGTCAAAGTGCCCGTCTTATCGGAGCAAATAACGGTTGCGTTGCCCATAGTTTCACAAGCGTCGAGATGTCGAACCAAATTATTATCCTGCGAAATCGATCAATTTTGTAATGGATTAATTCAATAAATAATACAAAATACAAATAATAATTATTAAATAACAATGGATTTGATTGATTAAGTGTAAAAAAATTCCAATAAGAAAATTAATCTACCTTCATCATCTTTTTTACAGAATATGCCAAGGAAATGGTCACGGCCAGCGGTAATCCTTCGGGAACCGCTACTACAAGCACAGTGACACCGATAATCAGAAAGTTTATCATTGTCTTCAAATGATCCATTTTCCACGATTGTCCTTCCAGATAATAGGTTGTGACGCAAAACTTGATGATCAATATTGTTACGGTCAAAGAAGCGACAATTGTTCCTGCAATGAGAAACGATTTTGTCAATTCTGTCCAGCTCTGTGTTGTGTGATCAAAGAACGGAAAAGAACATTTTTCAGTGATTGAAGAATGGAGAGGGAAATATTTCGTACAAAGAAAAGAAAAAAATAGTTTAAAATTAAAAAATAAAAATATAATATACTTTAAGAAATGTCTTAAAGAAAGATATGTGAATGAAAAAAAGAAGAAATAAAGAAAATTAAAACGTTAAGAGAAATATCGATTAAAAAGAGACAAAATATGAAAATCTTGTTAATTTTATTTTAATTTTTTTAATATTTTAATTGATATTTTATTTTTATTTTAAAATATTTTTTATCTTTTAATCAATTCATCAATAAAAACTTTTAATATTATTTTATTTCTTTCTTTTTATTAATATTTAATTTTATTAATTTACTTTTACCAATATTTTAAAGGTTTATGGTGTTTATAAGCTCTTAGCACAAATATATATTTTTATATTTATCATTAATACGTTAAGTTTAGTTAATTATAATTTTTAAAATTATTTTATTATTTTTTTATTGAGCTTATGAGGTGTTGATAGAATTCAAATAATATTTCATTTATCATTTTTGAAATTATTTTTTTATTAATATTATTATTATATACAATTTAAATATGAAATTTTAAAAATTACTTTTTAAAATAATTTAATTTGTATTGTATTTTAATTTTCGCCTCTTGGCCGATTTTTAAAAACTTTTTTATTATCTAATAAATTAATTTTAATTAAAAAATATATTTTTACTTAATTATTTTTTAATTACTCTTTTCCTTTGTCTTTAGTTATTTCAGTTCATTTATTTAATATTATTAAAAGTCAATTTTTTAAAGATTTTATCTATTTTTTAAAGTTTAACAGTAAATATTTCAATTGAACAAACCCTAAAACCTTTACTGCACTCTTTGATTCTAACCAATAGAAAGTTGACTTTATTTCCCAATTAGTTTCTCTTAAAAACCAGACACATTGAACGAAATTGTAAACCGATTTCAAAAGCTTGATTTTTATTAATGTCCACCTGATGCCCTCCACGCAAGTTGTCAAAATCAATTATTAAGAAACTTGTGTCGCTCAGTAAAATTGACAAAGTTTGATTTGTTTATTTCAAAAGAAAAAAGAATTTCGAAAGGAAAAAAGAGGTTTGAAAGAAAGAGCGAAAGAACGAAAGAAATTTTAACATTATCGAGCCAAGATTGACATTTAGTGATTTTTGATAATGTGAAACGAAAATGTCATGCTACAAATCTGACGGAAAAGAATGACATTTTATTTACTGCGATAAAATTAGTATTAATAATGGCAATAAAATTGTTCACAAACACTAGGAGAACGACGATAATCAGCGAAGAATGTCAAGAATCCAACGATTTCAGTTCACTGACCCCCAGGTGTCATCACATCGTAGGATTAGGGCGCGCGTACTTGTTTAAACTAATAATAATAATTTACAAATCAATCTTTCAATCATTTGTCGTTTGGAAACCAAAAATTCTAACGGAAGATTGTGAAAAAGAATTGTGCACTAAATAAAACGGAAGAATCTCATCTTTTTTTTATAAAATTAACCAAATTTTCTTTAAAAACCAATTTTTCGCCCAATTTTTTCACAAAAAATTAATCAGTTATTATTTTATTTTCTTTTTATTAATCTTATTTGTGAGATAAATTAAAAATTAGTCGGGGGATTCATTTTCAACTAACATTATTGATTTTTTTATTATTATTTATTTTTCTTATTTTTCTTATTATTATTGGAATCCACAGTGAAATCCACAGTAAAACTGGTAAAAAAAACCAGTCTGATCAAATTCAAAATCAAAATCCAAAGATTCCAAATGAACCTCAGGAGTTGATGGAGAGTGACGACAGCTCTCCGAAACTTGTTATCGACATCGGAAACATTTGATTTAATATTTGAAATTTGATTTGAATTTGAATTTACATTTTACATTGATGTGCATGAAAAGACTTCTTAACGCATACTATCTTTATTTTTATATCTCTGAAGAAAGAATGTGATTTTGTATTTTATATTGTTAAAATAATATTTAAATAATTAATAAAATTATAAATTATAAATCATTTTTAAAATAAATTAAAAGTTGATTAAAAGTGGAGTTAGATGTTAATTAAAATATTAACTCACGTGAATAATCATTATTATTATTATATAAATTAAACAATTTACTATAAATAAATGTCGTGGAAGTAGGGTTACTAAATATAGTAAGTTCTATAGTATAAGAACTTACTTAAAATAAAACCGCCCACACATAAATTTATATTTAGTAAGTTTGAATAGAGCCAATGAGAATATATAAGCTCCTGGTTTTCACATTCGAAACGCCCTTAATCAATCTGAGAATACGCATATAGCTATTCAAGTTAAAAGATATTTAAGACGCCGGTAATAATAATATTTTTAATAATTCCAAAGTTGTTTAATCGATGGAGTTAAACTTATATAATTAATTAATTAACATTTGTTTAGTGATAGAAGGAAATTCTTCCCATCACTAACTTTTTAATATTTTCTTTATTCTTTTTTATTGTTCTCTCGCTAATTCGATTCTGCTTCGCTCTAGAGACAGGATATGCATTTTTGTTAACAGGACTTCTCTGACTATCGTAAAGTCAAGATGATATTTCCATTAATTAAATAATTGTGTGTAATTTTGAATATTGTTTGATTGAATAGATTTCTAACCTTGTATTTGTGATAGCAAATATACCTTATTTTATTAATAGCTTTGTTTATTCGTGAGTTTTCTATTATTTACACTTCCTTCGAGGGAGTTGGTGAGTCCAGTTGTAAGCGACCCTTGTAACAGTTTAGCTTGCGACCTAGACCGTAACATTATTAATTATTATTATAATATTAATTAAAAATCTTAAACTAAAAAATTGAGTAAAAGTTAAAGGTATATTAAACGAATTTCTAAAATGTCAAATTAAAGTAAATTTTTAGAATAAAATCATAGAGACCAATAATTAAAAAAATCTGAAAAATCAGAAATTCATACATGTAATTCGACAATAATGTCATACAAGTAAAAGTTTTTTAAAAAATTTTTTATGAAGATATCGCAATTACTAAAAATTATTATTATTTATTAATATTAATACTATTTTTTTTATTTATCCAAATCTCACCGATTTGCCCAATTGTACTTGCCAACTTGTTCAATTTCACTTGTAGAACGGAACCCTTCTTTTTTGTGAAACGTTTCTTCTTTTCCGACTTTCCCATATCGTTTAACTCTTCAGATTTGTTTCCGTCACCACTGGCCAAATTGTTCAGATTTTGATTTGAACTGTGTCCCTGGGCTTGGTCCTTCTTTCCGTCAGTTAATTTCAGCAATTCAACTTCTGCAAAATAACATATTTTTGTCACGGGAAATATATTCGATTTTGATTTTGTTTTTTCACATTACTTTCTTTATCACCACCTTGAATGGATTTGAATTTCAAAGTTGTATCAACATTTTTTTCCGATCCGATTTTCACGGAATCTCGACTGGACTTTTTAGTGTCTCCGGTATCTTTTTTATCTTGATCCGTTGCTCCGAGTAAAGAAAATATGATACCGGCTTGTGAGTTTAGACCCACAGCAGTGACCAGGATTTTAGCCGAACCTTCCATCACATGAGTGCCTTAATCAACATAAAAATCGGAAATCGATCGCTTTTGACATTTTAATATTTTTGATAAACACGTTGAACAAAAACAATCAATGGGAAAATGTCTAACAGTCAGAAATGCATTAATTCTATAAATCTTAATCAAACACCGAAGATTTTATTGAGATTTTAACGATTTAGAAAACTTTTAGACGTCAGACTGTCATATAAGCAATAATTGATCTTCATTTCACAATTTCAAACACAATTGATTTTTTCTCTGCATAATGTATAACAATGACTTAACCATCACTTGTTTCAAAAATCAATAGAAATATTCCAACCTCAATTCTTCTTTTGGAAAAAAAATCAAAAAAAAGAATTGATAAAATATTAAAATTATGAAAACAGAAAATTCAATTTTAAAAAATATGTCGAATGTTGAGAGAAATTTCAAAATTATTGGCATATTTTTCTTTTATATTACTCGTTGATTTATAGAGAAGATATACAATATTTTGATATTTTTGATTTTCTCAATTTCCTTTTAGGAAACATTTAATGGCTTAATTATCAATTTCAGTTTATGACTATTTTCAACAAATTATTATTGATTTTTTTAATTAATTTTATTACTGTCATTATTATTATTATAAAATTGCAAAATGCACCTGATAGCATCATCGGGTCGGTATCAACACCTTTTTTCACATGGTCAGGCTCTCCTGTCAGAGAACTTTCATCTATTTTGACATCGTTACTTTGGATAATAACGCCGTCAGCCGGCATCAAGTCCCCTACAGAGAAAGTGAAAAATAATGAGAGATGGACAGAGAAAGAGTGAGAAATAGAGACAGGTCACGGAAAATGTGTAGCGAAAATAATTAATGGAAAATTGTTACCATATTTCACTTGACAGATATCTCCAACAACAATGTCACCGACAATTATTTCTTTAACAACTCCTCCACGGATAACAGAAATTTTGTGATTTCCCTCAATTTGGTCTTGTAAGCCACGAAACTGACGCTCCTTTTGCCAATCATTGAATGCCGTTACCAGAACGACGACTATTACCGCAACGAGAATGGCAACGCCTTCGATCCAACTGGCATCACCTTCAGTACTATCGCCGTGACTTGAACCACTGACTGAAAATTAAAAATATTTTTAAATATAGATTTTCTGGGAAATTGGCAAAATTATATTTCGATCACTCCATTTATGATTTTTTTTAACATTTTCCAAACCAAAATAAATATTTTTTCCATTTTTTCGGGATACGTTAATATTTTTTGAACTTTCAAATAATCAGTTCAAATATTTTCCATTTCGATCAATAGAAATATCAAATTTAAAATATGAGCTTTTTATTCTATAAAAGAGTATGGTAAAAGATAATATTAAATTTATATTTCATTTTGAAACTTTTGCACTCATGATAACTACTTCTACTTCTAATAAAATAAATTAATAATAAAATACGAATTATATAATCATCCTTTTAATTGCCTCCTGATTTTTACTTTTCTCAGATTATACATTCAACTATTTTTACTTCCCTCTGAGGGGAAAGTAAAAAAGATGACCCCTATTATTATTATTTTCTTTATAATAATTTTTTTAATTTTATTATTTATTTTCAAGTATTAATTTTAATAATAATAATAATAATAATAATAATAATAATATTATTATTATTATTATTATTATTATTATTATTATTAT
>JBBMKC010206044.1:0-13531 GCA_037834085.1 Bipalium vagum
ATAATAATAATAATAATAAGAATAATAATAATAATAATAATAATAATAATAATAATAATAATAATAATAATAAATAACAATAGATCAATTGGGATGCAATCAAACAGCCATCATTATTGTCATTGTTTTATTTATTAATTATTAATTAAGTCCAATGTATTTGATCATTGTGAATATTATTATCAATATTGATGGTGAGATATAATTATTATTTTTATTATCGCCATTACCAACTATCAATACAATGAAGAAAACCCAAAGACTAACAATTTTTACTGTTGAATCTCAATAGAGATATTTACCAAACTAAAGAATGGTTCTGAAATGTTTGTTGAAAATGTAACTTTCTTGAACCTTCTTCAAGTCTTGGGGTCGTATTCGAAAAGTAATATTGAATTTGTAGAAATCATCAATTAATTAATCAATAAATTTTAAATTGTAAATTATCTCCGTTTGATAATGGGTTTGAAGTTTTTGTACTACATTGATACGAGTTCCAACTGGATGCTGTTTACATTGGGTATCATTGCTGTTCCATTCGGAATTGGAGGGATGCTTCTGACCACACCGGTTCGTCATCGAAACATTTATTATCCTTGGTATCACGCTACAGGCATTTGGGTCGGAATGGTTTTTCTGAGTATTGCAATGATGATGCCCTTTGCCAGATTTAATCCAACGTTTCTAAGAGTGGCCGTCTTACTGACATTTTTGGCTATGGTCGTCTCGTCAATAGGACTCGGTGTTGGTATTGATGAGTTCACAAGTTGGTTTGAGAATCCAACTGTAAAAACCTTCGGATCTGATATTTTGTCAGAAGATAGTGACGTTTATGTTGCGAACAGTGCACAATCGGTAGTACAAAACTTTGCTGATTTTGACATGTTTCACAAAACCAGAGTGATAGCAGTGATGGCTTGCACATTGTTGGGCATCTGCATGCTGATGTTCCGCATTGTCACATTGGGATTAGTTATTTTCGATGAATTTACTACAAGGGGTTACGATGTATTCACACCAGAAGAAGATATGATGTACCAGGCAATGGCTGAAAGAGAAATGGCGGGTGGTGAGGAAGGCGAAAAGCAGGATTATGAAGCTGGCTTTCAACCTATCTTGTATTCGGCAGGGAAACCGGTATGATAGGATATTTTGAACTTTATGTATCATAATAATGTTCTAGGGGATGGAAACAACTGAGTTATCGGATATTAAAGAATGGGAGCCCGATTATGAAACATATCATCAAAGTATTACTGGTATTAAAGAATTAGGAGAAAAGGGTGAACAGGAATCCATTCCAGGTACTTAACGTAATCTTATATTTTCATATTCCTAATGGCGTTTGGTGGTTCATTCCTCTGATATATTTTTTTAATTGGAGATAATAAACAATGAAGATATTATATCTGATAACATCTAACTTAAACCGTATTTGATTATCCGGAGTCTGTTGGAAAAATGCGAAATCCAGTACTTGGAAAAAACAAACCAAACCATAAATATATTAATTTTTTTTAAAATAATCTCCTTAAAAAGAAACAGTTGCATGCGATCGAGCCAATTTTCAGAGCATTCACTAAGTAATTTCCTTTTTATGGGTGGAAACAAAAATAAATCACAAGATGATAAGTGGTCACATAATTTCTACTTTGTTATTGGCTACAAAATAAATGATTTGAAAGGGGCCTGAGGTTTAGCGGTCTCAAGGTAAATCTTTTCATTATATAAATAACTAAGGAAATAAATTATAAGATAAAAAGTAATAAAAAAATCTTATTCAGTTTTTTATTTTCAATTTATTTTTGATATTTTGCTGATTGGCTTGAGACATTATGAGTGGTGTGTGTTTATTGAATAACAGTGCTAGTCTTATACGTTATTAGGTTGATTTTTTTATTGTTAATTACAGTCCTCGTAAAAAGTCTGTTCCGCTTGTATAAGAAATGTAACTTTTAATGGAAATGAATAAGTTCAAACTCAAAAATTATTAAATAAGTATTTAATAGTTTTAATACTTGATAGGATATCCTTTGGATGTTTTGACCAATTGCAATCTTTTTGCTGTAGAAGATACAATCTTCTTGTATAGATTTTGAGAAAGTTTGTACCCTTCATCTTGAACTGTCTTTTATAATCCTTCAGCACAGTTGTGTTCCATTGTGAAAAACTTTCCTTTTTAGGATACCCCAGAAATTTTTCAATGGGTTTTTTTCATGTCGGGAGAATTATCTGGTGAGAGTAAGTAATCAATATTGTTATTTTTAAGGAAAACCTGAGTAGTTTTGGCCCATGTGGTGGAGCTAAATCATGTTGAAAGATGAATACGGTTTTTAGAAGACTAAGTATTTACCAATTATGTTTATGTTATGACTCATGAAGAATCTCCTTTTGATATTTCTCGGCATTCATATTTACCATTGATTCTTGATATGTATGTGTACCATGTTTCATAACTAGTTGTAAAATTGTAAGATTTGATCTTCATGTGAGGTTCTTCTAATCAATAATTCGACGATGAATATGATTTAATATGCACTCGTCCGTAAATACAACAGCTCTCAATTTATCTGTATTTCAATTTTTATGCCTTGATTTAATTTTAAAAATTGCTTTTGAATTTCTGAATAGCTTCTCAAATGGTACTTTTTGAGATTTTTTTGAACAGCATTGGCAGAAGCACGATTGGCAGCATTAGAGTGTTTGGTAAATGCGTTTTATACCCCGTAAAGCTTGGGGTGATATAATGGGTGGTCGGCCAACTTTCATGTTATCTATCACGTATCCGGTTTCTAAATATCTCTTCAACAGATATTGCATTTCATACTTTGTCAGAGTCTTCCTATACTTCTCACTTAATTTAAGGCCTATTTCTGATAAGATTTTTCATTATAGTAATATAATTATAAAATATCTTTGAAATTCTGAAAATTCTATTTCTCTTAAATTGTTCTAAAAATATGTAATTTTATATTACTTTATAAATATTAAAAATTTATCATAATAAATTAATTTATTTAAATAGTTTATAATAAAATAGTTTAAACTAAATATAAATGTAGATGAATATGTATTAAAATTTATATTTCAATAGGGGGTGAACAGACTTTTGACGAGAGCTGTATTTAATAAGGCAATTGAAGATTTTGAAGTCAGATCTTTTGTTGAGCTTGATTAATATAAATTCTTGATATTATTATCGCAATATCAGCTTATTAAATTTGCTGTACAACATATTTATTTTCTTAAAACACACAACAAAATCTGTCATTATCTTAAACTTTTATTCAATAAATTAATGTGCATTTTTTTCAAATGCAAATTTTAATATAACCTAAATTTAGAATTTAATAAAATAATCATTAAACATAAGAAAATAATCTAAGTCAAGTTTTTCTTAATATTGAGACTTATTATAAACGATTTTTCCCATAATAACATTGATAGTGATGCCCCAATCTTTCAAAATCATTTTTAAAAGCCTTAATGTTGAAACAGGGCATATTTTACAAGTTTTCTCAAGAACCAATTTTGATTGTAAGTAATCTACAATAATATAATATATTGAATCGTAAAAGATATGTATATACATGTATTATATGTAAAAATAAATCATTTATTGTAATCAGGTAATGTTCTGTTATCGGGTCAAAAGGTTAAAGGTATGACATCTCAATTGTTTGGATACGATCAAGGTGCCAGTGCTCAAGAAAAAAGTGCTCTGCTAAAAGATTTTGAAGCCGATGATGATAAAGGAGAAACACCAAAGCAAACGACATTTATATTGAGAAAGGGTCAGAAAAAATAAACTAGTTATTTTTGTTAGAAATTTTAAAGGTTTGTGTAAGATGATTCACTATTATACTTCTAGCTTTAGATTAAAATAAAGTTTTCGTCTTTATTTTTTTGTTATTTCATATAAATACCTAAGAACATCCAACTCCACTTTTACCAGAAAATATATATGAAGTCTACTCTCGTTATAATCAATTCACATTGGACAACAAAAAAGTTGATTATAAACATGTTTGATTATATTAGGAGTAATGCATTTTATTAAACAAGGATATTTTAATACTGTGGACAAAAAATAAAGTGAAATATTAATTTAAACACAATATATACTTTCATTCATTAAAATCTATTTGGTCCTCTTCCGATATAGAACATTTTTTCCAGCTTCGAAAAGATTTCTGGTATACTCTTCAAAGTGTTTAGCGATTTTACTTTGATGGTTTTGAATTGAAAGAAAGTAATATCCACACAATGACAACTTAAGTTGAGGAAATAAAAAAATCGCACCGAGCCATATTAGGTGAAAAAATTCCAAGAATTGGACAACTTTCCATAAATAGATAATGTAACAGTGAAGTTGTACGTGAATAATTGTATTGATGATTCATCTTGGAATTTGACCCTTCTATGACGACTATCTTGCTGTTCTATTTCCTTCTGCCTGATTTACCTAACCTTTGGTGAGATTTATTGTGCGTCTTTTTACTGTTTTTCTAGTGTTTATATATAAAATTTTTATTAGATTTCTATTTTTTGAAACATATAATTTCTATTATTAGAAATTCATATAATTTTATTTGTCTAAAATCTATTTTTAGTAACCTGTATAATTTTATTTGTATTATTTTCTAATTTTAGTAATTATTAATATCTATTATTATTTTTTGTATAATTTCCTTATTTATTGTTTTTCTGATTAATAATAATAATTAATTAATTAATTAAAAGATAGTTTTCTGGTGATCAGCCACAAAGCTTTACACAATAAAAATAAAAACCAAAACATTTATTAAAATCACAACATTCATTGATCATATAAAAATCAGTAAAGTTATTCAGTAATCAACGAAAAGAAATACAAAAAATGTTAATTGTGGGATGCTCCATTTGTTGCTTTAAAATTAGCTATTTCAAAATTTTCAGCATATTTTTTGATTTGAATCAGAATAATTATATCATTTATAGGATATCAACGATCTAATCTTAGATTTATCCGATGATTTAAAATGAGAGTTTAACAGTTTATTCTTTTGATATGATAGAACAGATGATTCAATGTTTTCAACTGCATCCCTTGAAATAGTTCTCATTTTATTTGAACATTATTTTGAATATTCTTTGAATGTGAAATTTTATTATTAAGCAGAAAAATTAATATTTCTTTCTTTTCACTTTTTTTCAATATTGTCCGTTTTATCTTAACCTTGATAAAATGTGGCCTTATATAGAAGAAAAAGCTTAATTATGTTCGTTAATTATTGTGTAATACTTCGGTTATAAGAAAAGTTGACTTATATGGAAGTGTCACTGCTTACCTTCTGATCACCAGAAGTCAACTCGGTTAACAGGTACACCATAACTGTATGCTGGTGAATAGAGAAGAGAACTTAACACTGAGCAAGGCGATCATAAGCCTTGATGTGAAGTTCACGATCCCAAACTCATATTTAGTCACTAGCTCTAAATACATTATCTATCGTGGGATCTCAAAGACGCTATTATTTAAAGTTACTATTTATCATTATTTTATTCTATTTACTTGTTACACCACTATAATATATCACTAAACAAATTTGTCACTATTCTTATTTTCAAGATTTTCATCTATACGGGATTTTCCGAAAATTAACGTATTAAAATTAACACTCACGTTAACTGTAACAAATATCAATAAAGTTACGAATAATTTAATTCCATTTTCTATATCGACTTACAGATTTTTAAGAACTCCTTAGTTCAATTTTAACAAATACTTGGTGTTTTTACAATAAAAATCGTAATTTTAAAGATATCTTTTAATAAAACACACCAAGAATTGCAACACCATTATCCGATTAATACTGACCAAAAATATTTTTATCTCAATTCTAATTTTACTTATAATAAATAATTATGTTAATTTTTTTTCTCTCTTATCGACCTGTCATTTAAAGTATTAATGAAAAATTGAATTCCTTATAAGTAATAATATTCTATGATAATAATAATAATTAAAATGAAGACGGCAGAATCTCAAACAAAATTGTTCCCTTTACTCTTTCATCAAATAAAAAAATTCCCAAAATCAGATTTTCAATGCAAAAAATATTAAAGATAAAAAATTGAAAGTTTTAATTCGTTTTCCCGCTGCCAAGGACCATGAGAGTACTAAAAATATTCATTGCTGTTGATTTTATAAAATAAAATTGTTAATTGAAAAATTTACCCAGAGGAACTTACCTGATAGGAATTTTGCGAGGATCAAAATAGGAAATTCATGTAATTTTCATTATGAATCGTCAGGTTTTTCAATCCCGGGATAGTTAAAACTGATGGGAAATTCGCCAAATATCTGCTGGTGTTCATGTTGTATGCCAAACCGAGAACGATATTAAAGGCCGACATTTCATACCAATGACAGCCGGAATAGAGAAAATGTGGTTCACGAAGGAAATCACAGCCCGAGAGTTTTGAACCCAGAGGTTCTATGCACTCGTATGATAAAATGCATTTAATCCATGGAAACATAATCTGAAATGTACCACCATGATGAAAATCGAGAAAGGACAGACAAGGTTTTTATTCACCACTCAGTCGTTCGAATACTCGTGAAGAGTTCATATTTTACCATTTCAATTTGTTCATGTCAGACAAATTAATAATAAAATATAATTAATGATCAAATCTTTATGACGGATCATTAACAATAATGGGCACTTAATGGGAAACTTTAAAATCATATGAGAAGAAAATAAAATGAAAATGTTTCAGAAAATTTAAAGATTATCAAAAAGTATAATGGAAAATTGTGAAGGATTTTAGAAGAGAAAACCGAACTACCTCAAAAGAAAGGAAAAAATTATGTGTAGTTTTAAAACCATTTTTTCATCTTTGTTTTACTAATCCAAATATTATCAAATAACTGCTGTGAAATTTTACATTGGTAATCAATATATTAAATTTTATAAATATATTAATTTTATACTTAAGTTATTTTGTAAAAACCA
This sequence comes from Bipalium vagum, assembly GCA_037834085.1. Taxonomy (NCBI): domain Eukaryota; kingdom Metazoa; phylum Platyhelminthes; order Tricladida; family Geoplanidae; genus Bipalium; species Bipalium vagum. The sequence continues at coordinate 7,002 of JBBMKC010206044.1, forward strand.
AAATATCAGTCTTCAGAATGAGTGATGAAAAATTGTACCTTTGGTGTTGCATAAGATATCAATTTGATCGAGGTAAAAATTCATCCTAGGCATTTAAATCAATATATTATGTTCTTGGTAATAATGCCATTTTCTGCAGTATATGTAAATACTGGTATTGTCGATTCAAAGACGAAATTTTGATGTCAACGATTGACCACGGAGTGGTGCTCCACAGATAATGGAATCAGCCAAAATGGAAGAGCTACTGAATGAAAATACAGCCCAGAAGCAAGCAGAACTCGCTAAACAACTTGCCGTTGATCAAAAAACTATTGGGAAACGGTTACACGACGTGAAAAAAATTCAGAAGGCACGAACTTTCCGACAGCAATATTTTATGCCGAATAACAACATGGGAATCCCTTATTGCTAGACAAAGGAAAAAACTTTTTATGGAAAATCGTCACTGGAGATGAAAAATGGATTAATTACAAAAATTCAAAAAGCAAACATTCATGGATGGACCCTGGAATGTCAGCTACTTCAGTTTTCAAAAAAATATCCACAATAAAAAAGTACTCCTTTGCATCTAGTGGGATATGGAAGGACCATTCATTATGACCTCCTCCAACATGGTGAAACCATTAATGCGAGAGGTTATAGTAAACAATTACTGCATTTGGCTAAGCAAATCGAGAAAAAATAATATTTTTGGGCAAAGATCGCGTAAGATTGTCCAGTTACATGACAATGCCAGATTGCATATAGCGAAAAATACAAAGGAAACAATTTTACGGTTAGGCTTGGAAATTCTTCCTCGCGCGGCTTATTTTCCAGACCTTACTCCTACAGATTTTTATTTGTTTCGCTCAATACAAAATGAATTAGCCGGATGTGGTTGCAGAAATGTTGACCAGAAACGAGATTTTGTAAAGAATTGTCAAAACTAATATCTTTTATCGTTCCGGGATTGGGCAATTACTTGAAAGATGGCAAAATTTGATGCCCAATAATGGATATGATGTTGATGACTGATTTTTTGAAACCTGTCGTATAAAAATAAACATATTACCTTTTTAATAACATTTAATTTTTTAAAAAATGAAATAAAACTTATGCCTTCACCTAATATTATGAATTTGAATTTTTCAGAGAAAGTAATAAAAAGTGGATAAATTAATGAAATTTTAGAGCAATTATCACACGATCATTTCCATTTTGAAAAAAATATTTATTGATCTTTCGAAAAATTAGAATAGCACAAAAATGAAAAATGCTTTCTTAATGCTCATCAGGAGTTATTGAGGAACCTGATCGTCCAGGCCCTAACAAACCATAATAGATTAAGGTTATTTGAAAACAGTCAATCAACAACAACTGAATGTTTAACTGAAACACATTTGAAGTGGACTGCCAATTCAAAGAATTTGTGTGAGACTTTATCTGCTTTTATATACAAAAAACAAAAATAATCAAAAATGATATTAAATGCTTATAGATAACTTTTCCATGTTATGTTTTTTTCATCACTCTGAAATTACTAAACCCTCAAGCAAAATAGAATAAAACAAAGCCATGAATGATTAAAATTTCTTAAAACAATTAAGTGGTTACAATTGTAAATTAAATTGTTACGGCATAGATTTAGGTGAGCTAAAATTATTTGTTACAGAAAATTGTTATTGTAATAAATATTGATTTTCTAAAGGAAAATAAATATTGAATTTTTCAAATTAGTTACATTAATACTTTTATATACAGTGTGGGAAAAAGTATTTTATAGCTTAAGAAGATTTTAAATATTTTTGAAATGTAACTAAACCAAAGCATATTGGTAAAATAGCCAAAGAATCTTTGCTATATAAGGCGAGAACAATATTGGTAACCAAAAAAGATTTTCATCATAAAAAGAGCTAATTGACAGTTTGATGAAATCATGATCGGAAATAACATATGAAACTACAAAACCGTTACTGGAATCAATGCCTGGAAGCTTTAATCCATAATTAACAATAATGAAAGGTATAAGAACTATTAAATATGTTGTTGGTGTCGAAAATCTACTTTCTTTTCAATAGTTAAGAGTGAGAATTTTTCAAATTAAATTTATAGTTTTACAAATTTTTATGAAAACTATTTGAAATAAATTTTTGTGCCTTACTCATTTGTCGTTACTTTTCTATTGATTTATGTGAAAATTTAGAAGATTCGTTTAATTAAATCTTTTGAAGTATAAGAATACTTTCTCCCATGTTGTATATGCTTTTTCATTTTATGCAAAATATTGACATTAAATATCGTGATCCTTCCAAAATGAATTTCTTCAAAGGGTAGCAAAACACAGATTGACATCAAACAAAATTATTTTATGTATACATTGGGTTGGCTTATCGGGGAATTGATTATTATAAACTCTTATAATACAATAAAATGATTGATTATAACCTGTTTTGTGAGCAATTAGTAAGATTGAACAAGTGAATTAAATAATCAGACCAATATTGATAAAAGGAAAACTAAGGTGTTTCATTAAGACAATGGCCAATTACCTACATATCTTTGAAGTTTCGATAAAGATTAAACGAACATATGAGGAAAAACATGATTCATCCACCCTTTAGCTTTGAATTGGCATCACCAGATTATCATTTATACACATTTTAAACAGACAATCCAATGAATTTTCCAGTGATAAACAGTGACACTACTTGATAATGGAAAAATTATTTTAATATTTTTATTTTATTTTTTTGCTATTCAATTTCAAGATTTTTAAAAGAAGTATACGAACTTCACCAACCAATATTGGTGATGATAATAATAACGGGTTATCCGGAAAGTTCTTTTCACTTAAAACGAGATACTTTTAGCAATAAAACTTATTATAAGAATAATATTTACTTTCCTTAATCAGAGAAAAGAAGTACTGTAAAATAAAGAAATATTAATGATAATTTTTAAAACAAGGCTACTCAATCAATAGATATGAAGACCAAGTTACTCAAAATCAAATAGAAAATAATCGATTTCCCTTAGAATTATGATTTTAAATCTCTATGGAGAAGATATGAGTATGTTCTTCTTTATTAGGGTTGCATATCACAGTTGAAAATGGGTCCAAATAAGAATTTCATGAGAACGAGATGAAGTTAACATGTTAAAACTATGTTAACAATAGAAATGATCCTCACCAAGCAAAGTTATAGGGTTGGTTTGGAAGGATACTAAAGCGACGGTCAACTTTGAATTACTGTAACGAAACCAAATAATCAATTCTATAAATTGAGATGACGAGAACTATTAAAACAAGGGAAGCGACATTTTCCTGCTTCATGATAATACCAGACATCAAGTTTCATTGATTGTGTAGAAAGTAGATTATCATTGATCACTGCAAAATTTCTTAGATTGAAGAGAACTAGTTTCACTTGAATCAAGTTCAACATACTTAAATGATCTTTTCAACAATTTAAGAAAGAGAATTTCTATCAAGGAGTGATTCGTCATTTTCCCGACAGATTTTGAAGGTTCATAAATAGATCATAAGGTTTTGTTCTAAAAATTTTCCTTCTTCTAACTTTTAATGTTTGTCTCAATTCTCAGGACTTTCCGGACAACCCATACTAACAGAAACTGTATCGAACCTTTTTCTTAACGAATTCAGATCTGGTAATGAGAAAGTACTTCGTGCTCATCATACGGTGGAAATAAAACTGTTCCGCTTTCAACTGAAAGTATTCGAACATGCCCAAATGTGTGACACTGGATGTGGGCCAAGTGATCGACCATCCCTGAACAAAAGTAAAACCCACATATATTACATTTGTTTCAAGATTGCTCAGGAAATTTTTTCACCTGAATGGGCAGTTGCGAATCATTTTTCACACCGTCTTTCCAATATTTAACGAAGCCCTTGATCGGCAGCAGCTGAATGTCGGTCAGATCGATCCAAATGACTTTTTCGAATTCCTTCATCAACATCTTCAAGTGAAAAACAGGATGAGAATTTAAAATTTTTTAAATTTAAAAAATCGATACTTGAACTGCCAACGGCTTGTATGACTTGGTAATCAAGTGTGAAATGTGATTTGGAAACTTTTCGAATTCAAAATTCCTGATCTGACAATAGTTCATTTTGTTGCACTTCTTTTTCAACTACAACAAAATCGATTAAAATTGAATAGGAAAAAGCGAGATTCAAGAGAGAGATGAGGTATAAAGAAAGACAGAGAAGAGATTGAAAGGATAGTTAAAGATTTTATGATTTTTTTAATGAAATGTTGATATAAATAAATAAATAATGGAAATCAGCAACAGCTTAATAAAGTATATATAAGAAGTTTAGCAATCAAGAAACAAAATCTAAATTATAAGTTAAAAATGATAAAAAATTTCAGATTGGATCATTACAAAAGTACTTGATTAATGTGCCATGATCGAAGACCGGTATCGAAAAGAATTATGGTATCATAAATATGTGACAGACTAGAATTAACACAATGAATAAATTTGAAGACTTCGTTGAAATTTGCTGTTGACACAGCTGATGCAACGGCCACAGCTTGATAAGTCTGATGATAATGATTGCTGGAGTCTGAAAATCCTAAAAGATTGAACGAAATATTGAAAAATAAGTTATTAATATTATTAATAAATTATATATTTTATCTCATTCCTAAAAGAGCTCATCAATAAAATCGTTACCCAAATATTCTAAATAAGTCTGGTCACTTTCTTCGTTCAAATTTTTAAAAGGTTGGATATCATTTATCTTCTTGTTAGTTTCATGTACGATATTCTTTATGATCGGAATCGGTTTAAAATATAGAAATAGTACTATATTCAATCCGATAGCAAAAAAAACCAAACAGTACAATTTTCGAGATCGAATTACCATCGAGTAATCCAACAGCCCGATCTGTTGTTTCAGTAATTTCTAAGAACTTTTAATTTTCTGAAAATGCTGCTCAGATTATTTCATCTACTTGAATATTTAAACAAACCAAAGATTGTAATACTTGACTTCGATTTAATAGATTAAAGAGTTAAAAATATTTTATTATAATAATTAATATAATAATAATATATAATACTTAATTAATAATATTTATTATAATAATTAATTAAGCCTAAATGTTTTAAAACTTTTAAAATTGTAAATTTTTAAATTGTAATATAATAATACATAATATATTAAATAATAATATATAATATAATACATATAGGAATGTAATATTTTAATTAAACTTTATTTCAAAGTCTTAATAATAACTGAATTTTTATAATAATAATCTTTATAACAAGAGGAGTTTTTAGTTAGTTATATTCAATACTAGAATATATATTATGTTGCTCAGATATATAACTCGGATTTTTTAAATAACAAAGCACAAAAATTTCCAAGGGGACGAAAACTAATATATTTCTATTTCTCAATAAACTTTATCTTATTACCGTGAATCAAAACTAATCACAACCAACTTTATTTTATTACACACTACAATCAAGAACAAATCGACCACAGAGTCAAATCAAAATCAAATTAAACAAAAGAAAATAAAAATCTAGTCAATGTAATGTCAATAAAATAATATGTCAATATAATGATAATCAATTTTTAATCACAAGAATCTATTAATGATGTAAAGTTTTAAAGATTTATAAATTGAATCGATTAAAACAAAAAATAAAAAGACAATATTATCGGTCTCACCGGAGTGGTCAACGGGTTCCAAGGTCGTCAACTTGGCTCTGTTCAGTCGCATAGGAGGTTTCCTATGTCAATCTGACCAACTTAAAAATTTTTTTAAAGAATATTTCTGAAAATGGTACTGTTATGTTCCTAAAAAATGGCTGATTTTAAAAAGACTTAACTTAAGCTTTTAGGTCACTTAACAAACTACTCAATATCAGAAGGGTTTACGGATGAACGTTCAAGCACAAATAAAAATTACTGTCACAATGTAAAACAAATCAAAAGAAATGAACGAATTTTTAACAAAATATTTCTTGATAAAGATCTTTTGCAATGCTTTAAATTACAAATTTTATTTCGAGATTTCAACTGATTGATCAGAATTCTTTAGACACAGACTTAGTCTAGTGTGCTAAAGCCCTCAGGAAGTTTGCCAGCTAGCGACTGTGCAAACTTTAAACAAAAAAGGAAAAAAAGAAAAATAGCAAAATTTAATTGATCAGTGGTACAATACCGAGTAATTATTTAAAAGAAAATATTAATTTAAACTATAAATCAGTCGGTTAAGATTGCTTAAATGGTTGTTTTTAATTAGTTATTAGTTTAATACTTCTGTTTTGATTTAATCAAACAGAGTAAGTATGGTTAGATAATATTAATAATAATGTTACGTTATTAATTCACTATTAACCCAGTCGTAATCTTAGCTCGAAACGTTGCTGACCCCTTCACTTGTCCCTATGCGTGTACGCAATTGAATGAATCAAACAACTAAGTACAACACTTTATTGTTTCAACAACAATACAAAATATTCAAAACAATCACTAAAATGTCAATCAACTGTCTTTTAAC
>JBBMKC010206055.1:0-13530 GCA_037834085.1 Bipalium vagum
TTATTATTATTATTATTATTATTATTATTATTATTAGTAGTAGTAGTAGTAGTAGTAGTAGTAGTAGTAGTAGTCGTAGTAGTAGTATTAATATTAGTATATATTAATTAATATTATTTATAATTTTTATTATTATTTCTTTTATTATTATATGAACCTAATATTTTATTTAAACAATTCCAGTGCACATTTTTCCCAAAAAACCACGACAAAAGTTAATTTTTATGAATTTTTCTGTTATTATTCTGTAATGGAAATATTAAGCCAAACTTTGTTTATGTGATTCGATTTAGAAAGGATTAATCCCATAATTCCTGCTTCATCAACGAAGATTTCCAAACCAGGCTTCATGACAAAGTGGTATCTTGCCAACAATCCATCGGTCGTAAAGTGTTTTTCACTGGAAAACGGCCATTTTTCGAAATATAATTTCAATCTCCGCTCGTCTGCCCTGAGAAATTTAATGAAAAATAATAATTCATTATGTTTCCCTCGTCCTTATCCGTCGTCATTTTTCCGCATAATGATTCGAGATTCACATCCGAAGATCAAATGATAATATGACAATATTTGCTATAAAGTTTCTTTCGCTCGGCATGAGCTTGAAGCATGACCTGTCATCCAACCTGAATTTATTCCCATTGACGGTTTCATAATTGGTTTCTTTGAGATTGTTCTTCTTTCGAGGAAGCCTTTTATGTGACTGAACTCATTTGCTGCATGTCTAACGGGAAAGTATATTTTAATTAGGACTGCTTTATATTTATTATATCAGCAAAAAGACAATCTGAGCCTCAGCCGTTTCATGCATCAAGAGTTGAGCGTACCGTGAAACGGAATCAATTAATTCCGAAAACTTTATTGTACCAAAAATTTGCCCGGGGAAAGATGCTTTGCTTGATAGAAATAAATAGGCAAATGCGAAATATCGCGCATGTTTACACTTAATAAAATATTCACTTTGTCATGACATTGGGGCGAAATGTATCACTCCTTCACCGAAAGAGCTCGGGTATTTATTTTACGTTGCTTGTTGAAAATAATTGAAAAAAGGCAGGAACAATGATCAATGTTAACAATCGTTTTTACAGAAAAGGTATTTTCTTGAATTTTACATAACTTGGGGATCATCTATAATTAATTATTATTTATTATTAAATTAATAATTATATTTTTTATACAAAATAAATTTTTTTCAAAGGACAAATTTACAAAAATTTGGATTAAATTGATAATTTAAAACAAAAAACACGATGCAGATATACGGAAAGAGATCCGTTGTGAGTTACTGCCACAATATCGGTATTGTGCAAATCACAAGTCAACATTGAACGTAACATTTATTTCACAAAAATCATTGAGCAGTTGAAGAAGTGCAAATGAATTTTGTTTAAATATTATTTTAATGAAAACTTGTATTGTGAAATTAATTTAAATATTGATTTTAAATTCGATTTTCGGTTGAACTTCGATATATCACTACAGGTCTTGTATCAAGGTTAATTAATTGTTTACGAATTTAATATTTCTTTTGTAATATAAATTGGCGGAGCGTTTTATGGAAGCGCAGCGATCTTAATAACGACCACTTTCGTTAAATTTAAATATAATACTATACATATTTACAAAAGTAAAGCTAAAAGTTAATCTTTCTTTGAAATTAAGTTAGTCATTTAAAACAAAACCAAGATGCTGCAGCTATTTCGAATGAGATCCAAAATTATTTTTTATAATCTAATAACAGTTTTAATAACACCAATTAAAGGAGGCATATTTTTTAATACTTTATTTCTTATAGTGAGAATGTAAAAAATAAAAATATACCAAAGTCAATAAATAATAGAAAAGAAATACTAAATCATTGCAAAAGTTCTGGTCCGATATTACAAGTGCACTCAAGCGTTATATATATTTGCATCCATAACATATTTGGTAATATTTCAATAAACATTTTGTTTAAATAATCGTTTAACATTTCAGCGATATTTCAAGATATGAAGATCGAAAAATACATTTACGAAATGTTATACTTTATGAGTTAAACCACGAACGTTGGGAATACGTGTCATCTAGGAAACAAGATTTGTTTCTTGATAAGAAATAATAATATTTTAATGTTAAATTTGCTTACATAAACAAAGTAAAGAAAAAATCTGAGATTCATAGAAATGAGTTGAACATTTTTGAGAGAGATAGATCATTTTTAGCGTAGATTGTGGAAAAATTGTTTTTAAAATATAATTTACCATAGATTAACTAAGAGAAAGGAAAATATTTTTTAAAGAATATACACCATTTATAAAACTAGTTTCTGTTATTAACAAAACTAACAGTGGAATTGTTTTCAAGAATCAATAAATCTGTTTCCAAAAATGGTCGCATTGTATTTCATTAGGATTATTATCAATTTTAAAATTTATGTTTACTTTCCTTTTATGAATAAAACAAATCTTAATCCCACTAAAGATTTTGATAAGTAACAGTCATTATTACTTAAATTTAGACTTCCAAGTCATGACTTAAAATATACAGTATGAATCAACCAATCACATTAAAATATTTAATAATTACTGTCTTTTAAGCAAGGATCCCATCACTAAGTCCATGTTCAATTAAAACTGCAGAAATGTTTGAAATTCTCACTTTTAATTTTTACAAAGAGGATATTTAGAAGTTTTCCAATTTCAATTGAATTCTATTAGCTTACACCAAAAATAAATAAGGGTAATAATTATGAACAACTTTAATGTAATAATATTATTATTTAGAAACTTCATACCTTCGTAATCAAGCTTAGAAGAATTGGTCCTTGTGAATCTATGTTACGTCCCAACACCTCATACTGGAAATGTATTAATTGTATATTGATAAATTAAAAAATCGCGTAATTAAAAGCTAAGTAACTTCTTCCACCAGGAAAATTATTGTCAAAATCCACAAAGGACAGACAGAAATCTGAAGGAAAATTAAGTCTAGGCAAATTTACATACTGAAATCCACAGACGGTTGCCCTAAGCGGAATTCAAATAAGTAATATCTGTCAAAATAAAAATTATGGTCACACAAGACATTGTTCAGCTTCCGATAATCTTCATGATTTTAATGATGGTGAATGATAAACGGAAAATCCTTAATGGACTCAGAAATAATTGATATCAGCGAATAATAATTATTATTTTCATGAACAAATATAAATATATAAATAAATAAAAAGATTTTTAATTGCACAGACCTTGGTTCTACATATCTGACCTGTAAGGTCCTCATTCTTAGTAGTCTTCTCTCGAGAATAATCTTGTGAACATAATCAATGTATATTTATTTTGATTACAAAATTTGTTTTTAGCTGACTTCTGACGATTTTACTTTCATAGTAAAAAACGACATTATTATTGTACCAGCTTAATGTCAATTGCCCGTTAATTGGTCCGACATTTCATATAAAACTCTTGACATTTGTAAAAATATATTTTTTTACAAAAATCAAATTAAACTCTTATCAGAATCCTTTACAGAACCTAAAATTTTTTGTAAGTCCAAATATCCTTTTCATTAACTAAATATTCTTTTTTTTTAATTTCATAAAATTTTCTAAAAATAAATAATTTTTTATTTCTCTTCCGTTTGAAACGAATGACTTAATGGATTAACATGTAAATATTTTATTTATTAATATTTTTTCTGCGGACATTGTGACTTATTTCTTCATAATTTTATTATTTTTTTTATAATCAGTGACTATTTTAATTAAAAGTTTTAATATTAAATAATTAAGTATATATAAAATAAAATATTAATAAAAAGAAAAAATAAAATTTATATTAATAGTTCATCTGAAAAGTAGTGTTCGTTTTATATCAATTTATTGTTTAAATAAAATAATCAATAAACCTATTAAAAATTTTTTCATTAATTATGGATAAAGTAAGTCGTACTTGTTTAAATGATATAATTTATTTAAAGTATCTGCAGTTAATATGAAATTTTCAAGCCTTGAACAATCACAGTAACATCTAAGAAATCGAATATTATCGATATAAATGACTATGAATTTGACCAAGGCAATTGAGCAGAAGAGGACAAATGGAAGACTAATTCTGTTTATAGGAAAGCGTTGGATGAGAGGAAAGTACAAAGATAGTTATTAAAATTTTAAGCCGGGTATCTTTAATTTAGATGATGCTCCAAAATTAGAAAACCATCGGCCATGGATGACTAAAAGCTTCGCGAAATGGTAAAGAAAGGTTCTTTGGTACCTCGATCATCAACATTTGACCACCTCCAATCAATTGTTAAAAGAAACGATCATTTAATAGATTGGTGCCTTATCTATTAACTGAAGTGCACAAAATGTAAATATCTTAATTATCTATTTTTTAAGTGTTGAGAATCATAATTAATTATTAATTAAATAATTATTGAGTTAATTACCCTTCTAAACGCATCAATGAAAAAGGGTAATTTTGAAAGATTTTATAAAATAAAATAAATTAATAAATTCACAAAATTATTTTAAATTAAAAATTTTAAAATGTATATATTTATTTATAAATATATTTAAAATTATTTATATATTTAGTTCAAGCTCGTCTTTCATTTGATCTTTCATTTGAGAAAAATCTGTATTGCTTTCCTTGAAAAAATCATTAAGTTTTGAGAAAGAGCAATTTCAGTTTAGGTCATGGTAGACATGGAGGAAACTTAACAAACCAATCTTCAAAGCTTAAAGGTAAACCGAACCAGAGATATTTAAACCGACAGTTCAGAATGGCCGATTTCTGTCACAATTTACATTTCAAAAGAGACCAAAATAGATAGGACCGTTTCCTTTATGGAAATTTCCTGGGATAAATTCGTTAAGCAATTTTCCGTTCTAATTAAATAAACGGAATTTTCCTTCAGAGAAAAGAGTTTCAAAAGAATAATTAAAGAAAAATTGATCCGAATATATTTAATTGTTCTTATCAGCCATTTGCAATTGTCGTTGAAAATATTTTCTTAACTTATTAAAACAAAAAATATTTTATTCAATTAATTAATTAATATCTTAATTTATATTTGATTGTTTTAGAACTATGTTATTTATTTATTTTAATATTTGTTTATTTATTTTTAATTTAATTTTTAAATTAAAATTTAATTTTTAAATTATTTATTTATTTTTAAATTTATTTATTTACTTTTTAAATTTATTTATTAACTTTTTAAATTTAATTTTTTACTTTAATTTTTTCAAATTTATTTATTTACTTTTATATTTATTTTTATGTTTTTAAATATAGTTTTTATTTTTAAATTTTATTTTTTAGTTTTAAAATTTTTTTAAAATTTATTTATTTATTTTTATTTTTAATTATTTATTTATTATTGTTAATTTCTAAATTATATATTTTTCTAAAATTTTTTATTTTAGTTATAAATTTATTTTTTTTTATAAATTTATTTATTTTATTTTTTTGTAACAAAAGAAATTTTTACAAAAAATAATAAGAAACATAATTTAATTACACTCCACAATTAATTTTTTGTTTTCCCAGCTCGAAAAATCGGCTTTGAGCATCGGATTTTTCAAATAATCTGAACACCAGGAGCAAGATATAATTGGCATATAATTGTATCACAGCGAGGCCTGAGAACAGGCAATTTTCCCAAACAGTCATTGCGTTCTCTGAACGTTCAAGACATGAAAGTTAGGAAAGCTGGAAATTTTAATTGATCTCTCAGATCGTTTTCCAGATCTTCAAAACCACAGTGGTTTATGAGAAAATATAACGTTACTCTCACACGGCTCAATGAGGGAATGGGAAATTTTGATAAAAATTTTACAACTTTTTCCATTGGTAAGTTTTCATACACCGCACATGTTTACGGGAAATGCTTTTCAGGACTTTATTGTATAGATTTATAAGACTTCGATTTTACAAAGATACAGTTCTAAATTTGATTTGAATATTGTACTCATTATAGCATTTCATAAATATTGACTTGTGATTGGTTAAAATCTTTACTGATTAAATTGTTGTTTAAATAATATATATTCAATAATGGCGTAGACAAAAGACTGAAATCATTTTTCGCTTGAAAGATGAACTTAGATCATAGCTTTCAAAGGATTTTATTTATACACTTTTAACAAGGTTTTAATTTTTACCTCACAAATAACTATAATCGTATTTTTTCGCATAATAATAATAATAATAATAATAATTATTATTATTATTATAATTATAATAATAATAATTATAATAATAATAATAATAATAATAATAATTATTATTATTATTATTATTATTATTATTATTATGTCCTTTTATTAAAATCCTTAAACCTCAAAATCATCAGAGCGTTGATGGTTTTGGTTGGACATCACACCGTTTTGGCTCGATAGATATCGGAGATTTAACCATTTTTGGAACATGATATTATGATATATTTCAAGCGCCTAAAGAAATTACGGTTTCTCTTTATTTCTTCATTTGTTCTAACTGAGATAATAGAAAATAATTCCCAAATTGTGATAGATTAACTATTATTTATTGTTTTTTCTGTAACTGTCAAATCTTTAGAGACCGATCCTAGCGAGGAAAGAGGAAATGGAGACAATCAATAAATACGGAAACGTTGCTAATTTTTTCACCTCAAATAATAATCACCGAACAATATTTGCAAGTAAGGTTGAAGAAACCTGCCTGCAAAAATCACGACTTTCACTAACAATTATTTCTAACAGTTTATATAATTCTTTCGGACTGAATAATATTTCCCTGGAGAAAAATAATAATTTGACTTATTCATTATACAGTTAGAAATATCCCGTACCAATTTCATTAACTGAATCTCGAATTAAGATTGCCTTCAAATTCATTATCAAAACGAAATAAGTGATAGTAATAATTGTTTGTTTAACTAATATTTATCCAATTACTTCTGCAGATTTTCTCCTGTCATCTTTGAGGAATCCATCTTTTTTATTTTTATTTTATTATTTATTTATTATTATTATTATTATTATTATTATTATTATTATTATTGAAATTTATTGGAATATTTTTTATATTTATTTTTATAAATATTAATCAAATACTTTCAGTGCGCAACAAACTTTAATTTATAGATGAGATTGAGTTAGAGATGAGGGAGTTCGGATAATTGAAATCTGCAGATAAATTTATTAATCGCTAAATTTAATTATTTATTTCTTATTTCTGAAATTTTTTATTTGTAAAATGTTAAATAAAATTCGTTCCCAAATCGCTCATTTTAGCGAATAATGTTCCATTGATCATTTGTTTTAATTAAATAAATTAAAATTTTAAATAAATCGTAACATATTATCAAATTTGAAACAAAATAGATATTTTTTACACAATATCATTAAATATTTAATAAATTATAATTATAATTATAATTTATTTATATTTATTTATAGTTGTCACAATAAGATAAAAATAAGTTGAATTACTTTATATTTGTTTAAATGCTTCACATATCTTTTCAATATCAAGCGATTATTTTAAACAATTGGTAAGACACTTTTGATAATATATAACAATTTTAAAATTACACTTATAATGACCATTTTGATAATTTCCCTCGACTTGTTTTCCAAAATAAAGACCACTAATTTCCATGTTCAAATTTTATACAAAAAATGTTATGAGAACACTGCAGAAATATGTAAAGTAACGGAAATACGGTTAAGGACAGTAGAAAGAACTGTCTCTAAAATAAAAATTGGATGCAGTCTTGAAATAAACACAAGAAATGGAAGGATTAGAAAATTTTTAAAAATAGACAGTTAGAGATTCAGTCATCTTGTCATAAAAGGTGACAAAAGAACATCTTTTGATTTGTGTGCAGATATGACAAATCGTTGATCACCAGTGTACATACGAACAGCATTTTAAAATTAACTACATCGATCAAGATTTTCAAAATTTGCGCCTAAGAGAATATTAAATTTAACCCGCCGGCAAATGGAGAATAGAATCAAATGGTGTGAGGAAAACAGAACAAGTTGGCATATCTGAATTTTAGCGATAAGTCCAGATTTGAGCTGCATGACATGAAAGAAAAACGCTGGGCCAAGACTAGATCTGAGTTATATGCTCCGAAATTTGGACCACCAATAATGACATGGGTGGGGGTTATTACACATCGCATAGAACTATTGAAAGTACTCTGCGTCATATAGGATTCATTTCGCGATTCAATGTCTGAGTACAAGATAGATTAATGGAAACCAATTTATTGTCAAGCATATCATTAAGATCATGCTTTCTGTTTGATGAGATTTAATATTGTAATTTATTACGATTGGCTGTCATCTTACAAAACGATTAATTTGGATGTACTGCTCCTAATTGATCAAGATGAACAATGCAATCCACAAAAAGCATCAAAGATTGGTAAATCGGAAGGGTTTTGTCTACCAACACGACAATACCAGCTCTCATATAACTTTGACACCAAGAACAAATTATTTGCCGTTGCTTGGGATGTTTTGTCTAATCCTCCGTACAATGAGTCTGTCAGAAAGCAAATTGACACATTTTGCCAATAAGCACCAGGCATGCAACGACGTGGCATGATAAATTTGGTGGAAAGATCGAGAAAGATCATTAATAATGATGGTCAATATTTAATTGATTAAAATTCTTTTTGTCAATAAAATATTTTGATTTTATCTTTTCATTAAAAAGCGCACGAGCTTTCTTGCCAACCCAATATTATTCATATTTGGGATCATTTGCGGGATACGTTTTACTTCATTTTCGTCAAAATTAAAGTTCAATCGTTGTTTCTGACTGATTTTCAGTTACTTCTGGTTGATGGGTTACTCTCAACTGCTTCGAGTACCGACTTGGAATTAAGTGTTCTAGGTCGACTGATTGGTGTGAGGTTGGTGTGACTCGTATCAAATGTTTTAAACCAATTTTAGGCTGTGCGAATGCCAAAAACCTCATTTCGTTCGATGTCACATATTCTTGTGTCCAGTTCCTTGGAATTTAAGTGTTGTTTCCGATAATGACGTAAGTTATATTTTTGTGTTGTCATTTTGAATAATAATATAAAATCAAAGCAATATTCTGTAGAAGGGTTTATGTTGTCAGCGATCAGATCAAACACAAAATTTGAACCAGTCAACTGAATTTGAAGGTCAATAATGGAAGTGTTTCATATTTTATATAGAAAATAGACTTTTTTCATTTAATATTTAAGATTTCTAATCAAGTCTTCTTTCTTACTTCGAAGGGGCTGTGGTCCTTTTTTCTTGTCTGAATCACTCATTTTTTAATAATATTATTATTACTATTAATATAAATATAATAATATGTATTATTATTATTATTTATATTATTTCATTCATGTTCTTCTGAGTCTTACTTATTTTTACTCAAACCGTTTATTGATTTTTGATTCTACAAAATTTTCATAATTAATAATCGATTTTTTCCAGACTTTTGGACATACTTCTCGAATAACCTCCAAATATTTACTTTAAATAATGTGTCCTTAAATTCATAAAATTATAGATTTCCCAAATATTATCGATGACATAACAGCTCTGTATCACTCCTGTCTGTTTTATTAGTGGTCCCCAATATGTATTTTATTATCACAAAGAAAAGTCGTGGAGAAAATCTTTCTCTAGAGAAAGGAATTTGAGAGTGGTTTTCTCACGAGAAATTCGAAAATAATTTCTCTCAGAGAAAACGAAGCTTTATTTTAAATATTTTTATCAATATTTAGAAATTATTGTGATCATCACGAGGTGGTAAAAGCTTGTAAAACGGTTACAGGGAACATGTACAGAGAACAATTAACGTGTGTGAGCCAGAAATTATACCAAAAACGACTAGAGTTCGACAAAAAACTCATCTTGCTACATGACAATGCTCGGCATTATGTTACAAAACAAGCTCCGGAAATGTTAGCGATCCTTCGATTGGAAGTTCTGCTTCACGTGACTTACTCGTCTGAGTGTGTCCTTACAGACTATCATCTGTTTCGGTTATTATTATTAGCATCTCAACTTCTTTGAAAAGATTGAAAAAATGGTCACTGAATAGGTAGCCACCAAGCATGACGACTTTAATCTCCACGAAATTCATTAGGTTCATGAAAGATTGACAAAGATCAATGCAAACAATGGTCATTACCTTGATTAAAGTATAATTTTTGTTCGTGTATAAATAAATTTATTGTCTGGTTAAGAAAGGCTGATTTTCAACACACCTACATAATATCACCATGCCATCAATGATGACAATATGATGAAAAGTTTTGTTTATATTTTCTTATTAATAAAAAAGTCACGTATCTTTTATACAGATATCCATAAATATTATTGATGTTGTAATTATAGATGACGTTTGTATATTTTTAATGATTTAGTATTAATCCATCTTTATTTTAATCAATAAAAGCTTAGATATATATTTTTTGAAATCATTAACATTATTAAATCAAAACCGAAATCTCTCAGTTATAATGTGAACTCCTACAGAGAGAACAGGAAGCAGTTATCAAGCAGCGACCTTCTTTGATCAAAACAGAGAAAATGGTATTCTTTGAGAACAATTCCAAATCACACACCGCAATTTTAACCCTATGGAAAAATTACAAACGCATTTAAAAAATGATGAAAGAAATTCAATATTTTTTGTTTAAATGGGGATTTTCAAAAATAGATTACAGAAAAAGAAATATTGATATCGTCAACTGAATTGTCGGATATAATCTTCAGCATTAATTCAATTTTGAGACAAAATTAAATTTTGGTAAATTTTCATTTATCGGAAAATCGGCTAATCGAAATTAAGTGAAAAATTAAATAAAACCTTTCCACGGTCAAAATAATATTTTATTAAAAATTTAATTAAAATGCAAAAGAGAAGATAATCCTTTATTTAAAGAGTTTCGTTAAACGATAATATAATATTAGTATAACACTTAATCAATTATGTTCTGTTAAACGGGAACGGAAAAATAGCATTTAAGAAATACGCTTGCTCCAGAAAATCGTACAACGTTTTATGACCAATATTCACCATGACACAAAATAATGATTTTCAAATCATTCCCAATCAGTGCAACTCACGAGTTAGTGTGTATGTTGCCTGCCAACCCATGAGCTGTTCTGGGACATTTTGTATTTGGAGCATGTATTTGAATGTCTTTTATCTTTTCTTTGACACAAAATTTTGGAATATGAAGTAATCCACCAGGTTCACGCCAGTAAAGAAGATGGTTGTAGGATATTATTGATTGCATAAAAGATTGTTAAATTTGACTACATGAGAGCGAGCTTTTGTTAGTATAATGGTGAGGTTTCCATTATGACGTTTGTCCTTCAGATAGGCCGATTCAAACAAGATGTCATAAAATGGTGCTTTATGAAGATGTCTCAAATTGAAAATTAAAATTATTCATGTTTTCATTGATATATCAAACATGGTGACAGTTTTGAAACTATTCCCAAAGTAAATAGTTCACCTTTCCCCGAACAGTCGAGTCCATTTAGTTTTGATATCATTCCATTCGTGAAAAAAATTTCAAGAAATTGCAATGACATGATGGTTTACAAACGGCATGACAGAATTTTATTACGTTGTCAAGTTAGAAATGCCCGTTCTAATGAATAACATTTATTATTGGATAAACACCAAACAGACCCGCATTTTAAATTTTCTGCTGCATATTTGTCTCATTTATAATACCTTATTATCAATATTATCTCTCCTTTCATTCATTTTTATTTGGGAAATAAGCTGACGAAATATGAATGACGAACAATACACAAATCGCATTTGTAAGAGGTAAAATTTCAAACAAGGAAAGACTACCCCTGAATTATACCAAACAATATTCGATATGACTATTGATATTGTTATTAATAACAATCAATGCAGGATATGGCTTCAACGATCGCAATATGGAAGACATTCTAAAACAGTACATGATGATGACTTAAATGAAGTCATTGAGACAGATCCCCGACAAACTACTCGAGAACGTGCTGAGAGGTTGAAATGCAACAATATGCTCATAGGTGTGGCAAATGGATCCCACGTCAGCTTAGTCTTGAAAAATATCATTTTTAACTTGACATATTTGTGTACATCTGACGAAAAAGTCTCTCAAAGCATTCACAACGAACAAGTTTCAAAATAAAGATACCACTACTTTTAACAAAGGAGAATCCCTGAAGGTAGTTCAAAGATAAGATACAGGAATAAACAGTGAATATTATTAAGAACATAATCTTATTGGATCAGATTTGACTTTAATATAAGAGAAAGCAGCTCAAGTACTTTACTCTTTATTTGATGTCTTTATTTATATTTATTTAAATAATAAATAATATTTTTATTTTCAACGAAAAATTGTAAATATTTTGTAACTAATCATTTCAAATGTGACCCCCCTTTCCCTATTATCTTTTAGTGACAGGAAATCAATTTCCTTATTTAGGTAGATTTTTTGATTAATGCCTCCTCTCTGTGAGACGTGTTCCGGCAATATTGCATCATTTCCGTGCCTAAGTCAACTTTGGTATTTTTTTTATTTCCCTTTTTTATTCTGAAGTGTTTTTCTTTCGGTCACTTTCGTTTTGCATTTATACAAATGTGTAAAAACAGATTTTGATCAATCAAATAAAATCCTAAGTTATTATTGATCAATTCGTGAGGTCCATGTAAGAATTTGTTACTCGAAGGGTCAGCAGATTCTCTTCGGAAGAGGAGAATCAGGACTCGGCACTTTAATTTTGATATATTTAATTAGGAGAGGTAAAGACGTAACGTGGGGTCAAACTAACAAGTGATTGACATTGTGCAAGTTGTCGACGTAATACACGAGTTTCTAAATGATATGTTTACTTTCCATAAATGTCCGGAAAATATATTTCTTTTCTGATACATGAGAGATAAGAGGCATCTCGGATCTATGGAATTGGGCGACTTCAAGCCTCATAGACCATAGTTTTCTAAACTTTCCTCAAAAAATTAGCTATTGAGTACACCGTGTTCTTTGTTTCATCTTTTCATCTCTTTCAGCCATTGATGACTCGTCAGCTTTTGAATGGATTTCGTTAGGCCTCTCTTGTTTTGATCTTCCTCTCGAAAGCTCATTCGTAAAATACATTAAGTGTTTCGATCTTTCATTCAAA
Organism: Bipalium vagum; assembly: GCA_037834085.1. Classification (NCBI taxonomy): domain Eukaryota; kingdom Metazoa; phylum Platyhelminthes; order Tricladida; family Geoplanidae; genus Bipalium; species Bipalium vagum. Next base: position 13,175 of record JBBMKC010206055.1, read on the forward strand.
ACAGCATTTTTATTTAGACCAACTCCACAGTATCGAGTTACGATCTCTGGCATAACATGTGATAGCTTCTGTGATTCCGCAGTGTTTGGTATTTTGAGCAGCCTATTCGGATGTTTCTGGTATGACGATTAGGAAATATATGTGATATTGTGTTCCGAATGTACCAATACCGATCTTTGGACCGAAACTGCTAGCCATTCAATGGATAGATCTCGTTGCCTTGGTTCGATTGGTGTATCGTTAAGTAGGGCCTCTTCCGGAAAAATCTACGACTGATCTAGTTTTTTCAAAACGAGAGATTAGGTTCCGAATCATGGTTGCGGTAGGTGATTTTTTGACATTAAAATATGTTCGAT
>JBBMKC010206066.1:0-13529 GCA_037834085.1 Bipalium vagum
TGATTCCAAGAATTAAAAATTTAATAATAAATCATTCATTTAAAAAATGTCAGTTACTTATGAAACACCCTGTATATGTACTAGGATGTCCCATATGTTATGTTACGTTTATTCAACAAAAATTCAAAAGTACAAAAATGTATATTACAATCATATTTAATTTTCAAAGTATAAGTCATTATGTTCCATGCCTTTTACACATCTTTCAGCCAAATTTTGGATTCCAACTCAATACCACTCCTCAGATTTCGAAACGAAGAACTCTTTAATCCCAGCATCGATCTCATTAAGGATCTCGAAGGTTCTATTACGAAGGAAGTGAACTATAGTCCGGAACAAGTGGTAGTCACAGGGGGCCAAGTTCGATTAATAAGCTGGATGCGGTAAAAGTTCACATTCTTCCAGTTCCCCGATTTTGTGCTGCACTATTATTGAATTGTGTGCTCGTGCATTGTCTTGCTGCAGGAGAACACGGCGTTTGTTGTTGGTTAAAACAATGTACATCCGGTTCAGCTGTTGAGTATAGAGTTCGGCATTGATGGCATGATCATCTAGGACCAGCTCGTACTGGACGACGCCCTAGAAATTCCATCAGACACAGAGCATCACCTTCTGTTCGAACCTCCCGCTTTTGACGACGGATTCTGGTAGGTCACCGGGTCGCAACCATTGGTTCCAGGTATTAAGATTCCTGAAAAATATCCATTTTTAATCACTACTTACTATGCATAGAAGGTATTTTTGCTCATCTCCCGGCAGACCTCCATTATTCATTGAGCTTGTGTTGGCGTCACTTCATGGGGCACTAATCGGCAGCCACTGTTGACTATCCCAAGCTCTTTTAACTTTCTATCAAAGGTGAAATTTGATGTTCCTAGCTCGGCTGATAATCTCCGCCAACTTGTTTGTGAACTCGTTTCGGCAGCTGCCTGGATCCACGGTAAATGGCTTTCTCAATTTCAGTCAATCTTCCAGGCTGGTAATCTCTTCGTTGAATTTTCTGAACCATCTAGACAAAATCAGTTTACCTTCAATTGTACAGATTTTGGCTGCAGATGCTTCTGTGCTATATTTTCTTAGAAAACAATTAAAAAACAATCAATAAATAATGATCATGATAAAGTAACATAACATATGGAACATCCTAATACTTATTTAATTACCCTATACAAAACTTATGAATTTGTAGTATTAAACTGTAGATTTAAAATAATTATAGTTGTCTAATAAGAAATTAAACTATTTAAAATAAAGAAATAAATAATAAAAGAAATACAATTTTAGAAATTATTTTTAAATTTCTTCCTTTGATTAAAAAAGTACCTATATTGATTTTATTTACAAAAATTAAATATATATATTTTTAGGCGAACTTTATATTTTAGGTATTAAATTAAAAATTCTAATAAACTTGAGAATTAATTCTGATTTTGTTCATTTTCTCTTTACGGAAATAATTAATGTATTTAAATACACAACAAAAGGATAATATAAAGGAAAATAGGAAAAATTTACAAAATGAAAGAGAAAATGAAAAAATAATTATTTCCAATTTTTAAGTGCTGAATGAAATAGGAATAAATAAATTATTCAAAAATAATATATTTATAAAATCTATAATATTATTAAAATAATAATATTAATATATATTAAAATATATATAATAATATTAAAATATTTTTAAAATAAAATATAAAATTTTTTATAAATTGTAAAATTTTAAAAATTATCCTATTACCCAATTATCCTTATACCCGTTAGCCAAATTTTATTTATTTTATTGCTTTCGTGAAGAACTTCGTAAGTTTTATGAAAAAAAACAATAAATTATCGATTATCTTAAATTATTTATTATTATTTTTCACATTTAATAATTCGTGATATTTAATTAATAAAAACTTCAAAGGAAAAAAATGGTTCACATTACATTTTTTTAAAAAAGATTAAATGACGATTTTGTAAATAGAAAAATAAACATGTTTTCCTTTCATTTAGTAAATCTCAAATCTTTAGAATTGAATAGAAATGTGGAAATTTATTGAAATATTATAGTCTGGAAATCATGTGCTAAATTTCCATTTTAAATTTATTTTAATTAATTATTAATATGATCATAATTCAAAAACTCGCTCAGAGTATTGTTTCTCCTCTCTGAAAAATATAAATAAGCGAAAAATATTTTTTAGAAAATACTTTTAATTAGATTAAAATTTGAATTATTTATTTATTTTATATAATCCGATTGAACTTTGCTGTTAGAAGTTCAGAGTATTTATCAATAATTAAATATCACCAAATACCAAATATGTACTCTAATATTTTTTGAAGAGGCTTAGTTAAATAAGAAAACTATTTTCCATATCATTTATACTCATTTTCGATATTGTTTTTTCCAATATTCTTATATTCTCTTTAAAAAAACTTTCTGTCAGCAGGCTTTTAATTCCAGTTTCGTAGAAGAAATAGAATTTAATAATGTCCCTTAATACATTAGAGATTTCCACCAATTCATAAAATCTGTTCACTTTACAAGTTATTCACAATAAACAAAAAGAGAACTTATACATTATAAAACTCACATAAAGAAGTTGACAAACCGGACCTCTTGGAAGACAATTAGAACAGAAATGTAAATGTTCAAACCATAATCCTGAGAGATTGGAAAAGTTATGGATATCTACGTTTGAAAGGTTTTAATAAATCCAGTGAAAGGAGAAAATAAATTCTTGTAAAAAGAAACGGATGTTCATTATTTTATTTATTAAACTAAAATCACTGTTAAATCAGAAAAACTCCTGTGATCAAATTAAATTAATGCATATATTATTAATATTATAATATGCTAATTCACGAAAAATGAGTATGAAGAACTTTAAATGAGTCTTTATTTAATCATTATTATCAAGGTATATATTTTATTAAATAGGTTAATATATTATAGGTTAGGTTAGTATATTCGCGAAAATTTAAACGAATTTTATTTTAGACCATGAGAAAAATGAAAAAATCAATTAATCATAAAAATAGCGTATTTCTCTAAATTTTTATTTTTAAAAAGTATGGTGAGGAATTTTTTTTTTCAAGAAATTTTTTCCAAACATTTACATATCAAAGAGAACCATGGAAAATATTTCACAAGCTTCAGGAATTAACCTGAATTGAGTGAATTAACCTGTTATATTCAATTATTAATTTAAAATAAAATAAATTATACTATAACTATTCTAGTGACGAAAGAAAATAAAATGGAAAAAACTAAACACGTTTTAAAAATTTTTCTTAATTTTTAATTATTTCTTCTTATGCAAATTATTGGATTTTCTTGTCTTTCAAAAGGCCTTTTCAATAATGTTCATTTATGATGAAATTTTTTTAATATAAAGGGACTTTAATCTTAAGTTAAGTTTTAAGGAGAGTAATAAATAACATTCGTTGAGATCTAAGTAGAAGGAAAAAGATGTTTAAAGTTTCTGAAGAACTTTCATGAACTATGTCAATTTCATTTTTCAGATTTCACTGCAATTATTCATATAATGCATGTTCCAGCAAAAATAATAATATTGCAAATATTTTTAATTATTAGTTTCGTATGATATAAGTTTTGCAGATACTTTACATTGATTTTATTGTAAATCTCAGATAATCACACATTAGTCAATATAAAGATTATAAATTTATTAATAAATTTATCTGATTTTTATTCGAAAATTAACAAAGCTGTGTGTGATGAAATAAAAATTAAAATGATTAGAAAAATGAAAGATTAAATACCAAAATAATTAAAATAAAAAATTTAACTAATCTTTCTATAACTATTTAAAAAAAACACTCAGAATTGTGTTTAAATAGTCAGTTTTTTTAAACTTTATATATATGTAATTTTAGAAAATTATAAATATGATATAAAATAAGAAAAACTGAGTGAAAGAAATTCAGATTTGATTAATTTTATCAGCGGAAATTAATATTGAACGGGTCCGGAGTCAAAAGATGACTTTTAATGAGGAAATTTGAGAAAAACAGGAAGAATGAATGATACTCCAAGATTATGAATCTAGTCAGTAACAAGTATACAGAAGGATATTGAAATAAGAGAATTATTGTTGAGCACTCCGCAAAAATTCAGTTGAAGATCAGAAATATTCGTTGAATCTTTAAGAACATGAAAATGAGATTATACATCTCTCCTCTATTACAAAGTTTCAGTCAAGTTTTGACAAAATTATCGGCTGAACAGCAAAATGTTATCACAGAATGGATTAATGAAGACTGTTCGATCTCTAACAAAAATCCTTGTAAATGTTAGAAAGAATTTAATGTAACGGTTTCGTAGACTACAAGCAATCATGTTATATCAGATTTTAATTGTACCTTGAAATGAGCGCATAATATTCCAGAAAAAAGAGATGATGTATCCAATATACAATCAATATTTTGCTATGCACAAGAATTTATTAAACTTCCTTCTCAAGATTTTGAAAGTAACGTATTTTTATTAACGAAGTTGGCTTTAATGTAGCATGAGACCTAAGAGAGGTCGACCGTTTAAAGAAAAAACCATATTCAGGTTGTCCAATCTTTAAGATCAAGAAAAATATCTGTCTGCTGTGCAATGAATAGAGAATCTATATTTTGCCTTATGCTGCTCAAACTTATCCTTTTAATAGTGACTATTTTGAATATAAAGAAAATCTAGTAGCTGTGTTTTAAAAATATGTATAAGAAATCGATTTTAATAATGGACAATGTTCCATTCCATAAAGCTCAAAGAATAAGAAAATTAATTTGAGAGGGAAACGGTTTCAATTTTTTATTTTTAGATCCATACATTTTTAAAACCCCATTGAAAATTTATTTTCAAAATAGAAGGAATTTGTACTAAGAGATAGACCAGAAAATGAAGAATCTTTAATGGAATAAGGGTAAAGGCTTATTACAAGTGAAGATTGCTCAGGTTTCTATCGCATTATAGCTTCATATATTCCATCATGTTTGAACAAGAAAATAATTTATGAATTTCTTGAATTTTTTAACGTTCTTAACTTGTAATTAACATTTTGTCAAAATACACTTTTACAATGTCAAAAATAACCTTAACTTTGTCAAAATAGGGGTGAAAAAGGTGTAAATTAAAAAAGATAAGTTAAAATAAAAATTAAATACGAACATAATTAAAATAAAAACTTGAACTAATGTTTCAATAGCAATTTAAGAATTCACAATTTGTTTAAATAATCAACTTTTAAAAATTTTATATTTAAAAACATTTACATTATTTTATATTAATTTTTTGATTCTTTTTATTTTACAATTAATACATTTTTTCAATTATATATCATAATTACTCTCAGACCATATAAATATAAAAAATATAAAAATGGTAATGAAAATTTTAAGAAGGTTATTGAGGTAATTAGAATATTATTCTTAAGGATAACACTGACTTCAAAATTCAAAAAATACAATTATCAATATTTTTCAAACTCATACGGAAAATTCAATAAACACAAAAATTACAAGGGCTACAATGGTTCTCAAAGAGGAATTAAAAACTGTCCTCGTTATCTTTTCTTTTTTCAATTAAAACATGAAAGAAATTGGTAAAAGTTGAAAATCTGATTTACGTTGCGTGGGTGTGGCAGAAATAATCCGAGACAGAAAATACCCACTCAATATGATATATGATACATGAGAAATTAGAGAAAGTGGTGGGGATCTTTGAAAAGTTTTCTGTCTGCTCTATTCATTTTATGGCGATTGAAAAAAAACTGCTTTAACATAAAGTTTTTAATAGCAGAAAATATTTCAGGAATAATGTTGACCTTAAATCATGTCAACATGTCTTTTTGAGAAGATACATTGTTCATGACAAATATACATTGGGACATTGAGAATATCCAAGTCATTAGAGCTTCAATATAGACATAGAAAGTTAATCAATTAAATGCACTCGTTTGTTATTGATAAAATGTGTTTCCGCATTTATTTTATCGCGCAACATATGCTAATGTTACGTGAGCTCTTTTCTATGCGATCATCATTTTTATAAGCTTTCAGAATGCTATTAACTGTTGACTTTGATAAAGCAAATGTGACAGTTAATTGTTTTAATGAGCTACCGTTATTATAATTGGCTATGATAAGTCTTCCTAAGTAATCACAAAGCTTATTTCTCATCTTTTCCATGTTTAGTATCTATTTTATAAAATTAATTTGAAAAAATATAGGTGTTGAGTTTGCAAGTAGTGATTTTAAGACGGTACAGTATCAGGTGTCAGCAGCCGGACGGATTTGTTTTTGACTGTGAGACGTGTTTGTGTGTCTTGCGTTGGTGCGTGTCAGTTTATTTATGGCTAGTTATTGGAGGAGGGATCATTTGATTGGATATTTGTCAGAAATTCAAGGTTGTGCCTATGTCTGTTTGTGAGTAAATGTGTCCAATATTGTTTGACTTGGTCGAATTTGTACTTAGCATTCATTGGTGAATTTTTTATGTAATGAAAACAACAGGAATATACTTACTTGACATTAGATATTATCGATCGCAACAATGAATCATCACCGTTTGTTCTGGCATTAAGAAGTATGTCTCAGTTTAAATATTTCAAATAGACAATGAATAATTTGGAATAAATCGATTTGAACGTTTTTTACTGCAGAATTTAATTTTATTATTATTATGTACTTTGATTTGGTTCCTATTGGTGCCTCAGTGAACTGTTTCGATTATACTGTAGATCAAATACGAGCAGGAATAAACATTTAACTGTCTAAAAAGCTAAAAGTAACTCCTATTCATTATTAATACTATTATTATATTTATATCACAACTCTGTTCGAAACCTCGACACAGAAGTTATAATATAATTTAATTAAATAATTAATCACATTAGCAAGCAATCTTAACCGATTGACTTGTATAAATAAATATTCATGAAAATAAATACTCAACCTTGGTCGAAGATTGATTCAATTTTATTTCTGTTTCCTATTTTACTTTTATTTGTTTAAAGTTTACACAACTGCTAGCTGGTAAACTTCTGAAGACTTTAGAGTATTAAACGAAGTATATACCTAAAGATTTCTAAACTTGACAGTTTCAATTTAATATCCCTAGTACGAGATTTTATTTTGTGCCATTCACCAATAAAGTTTTTAAGCGTTTTCTCAGTTACTATTTTGTCCGGTTTATATTATGATAGTAATATTTCGTACTTTGAGCGTCCATCCATAAATCCTACTGATGATAAAGATATTTCAGAGTTAACTAAAAGTCCAGTATCCGATTTTCTTAACCCCATTAAATTCATATTTTTTAGGAACTTAACAGATGATGTGCAATGACTTTCGCATCCATCAGATTTTACTTATGTTTTGTTTTTTATAACTGAAATAAGGCATGTCAATTTTCAAGGAATTATTACTCTGTAAAAAGAAAATTTTAATGTTTTGAAAATCTTTAATAAGGATTATTAATCAAATTGTTCTTTCTGTTGTGTTCAACACAAAACTCATCTACAAAAATGGATAAGAGATTTTGAGATATTTTTGGCTAAAGAGGACTCATTACACAACCAAAGAAACATTAGATTTATCACAGTCATACTTTGAAATAGAATTGTCCCACGAAATATTGAGATCAATTGACCATCAAGTTTCAGTGTTAGAATATACTTTCTTTGGGACTGTCTTTAAAGCTGTTCTTATTTCAATATCAGAATACCGTATACATCTTCATTTGTATAGTTGGTATAAATATTATGGAAATTTAAAAATTAAAGCACGGAAGTGATAATACAAATCTAGAGAGTGTCAAATTGAGCAACATTGTTTCTCAAATATAATAATTGTCGTAATTTAGATAAATTTTTTGTTATTTAATTATTTTATAAAAAAAATAGATTTTCCCTATTGGAATAACCTAAAAATTAATTCTAACATTAATAAATCAATAAATAAACCAGTACTAAAATTACGATAATTAATTAAGAGATTGAGAATTCATTGTTAAGCCAAATATTTCTTGAGGAAACAAATTTTATTTTTCATTAAACATCGAATAATTTTCATAAGTATATTTTCTTCCAGCCAAATAAATAAAAAAAAATAATATTTTTTAATTAAACAAAATATTAAAAATATTTTCAATCGTGATAGAATAAATATCTCATTTGCAAAATAAAACTTAAATATTTTTCTTTTTCGGTTAATTAATTAACCGAATTACAATATTTATAATTAATTACAATTTCTAAGTAAAAGGAATTATTTTTTAATTGTGATATAATATTAATTATATTTTTGTCAATCAAAAGGAATTTTCCCAATTTATTGCAACCTTAACCAAATGTAACTATCAAATAACAAAATAATTGATGTACCATAATTTGGTCCATCGAAAAATTATTGCCGTTGAAAGAAGTTTCGTTGGAGAAACTCAACATATGCTGAATATCAATCGCTCTTTCAGAGATATTTTAATCAATCCGAAATTTTTATATATTTTTTTAATGCATTACACTGAATAACGATATTCAATTAGATTGATAATACAGATCCATTTGTTACTACTTTTGAGGCACCGTGAAACGATCTAAACGGTTTTTATCCTACAAATTTTTCCCTATAAAATAATAATTGCTTTCAGTAATTATTAATAATTGAAATTTTTGTTTTAATAAATTTAACATTTAATGTAAATAATAAATTAATGAGAATTTGTACATTTAAACAAAAATTTATTTTTTATTTTTTTTCATAATAATTTAATTAATCTTAGAAATTTATGAAATATTATTAAATTCATTATAATATATTAATATAAATAAATATTATTTTATTGATTATTAAGTTATCTTAAAATTAAACTGTAATTTTTTTAGATAATCAAAGTAAAACCAAAATGAATTTACATTTTTTCTGATAAATATTTCTTTTCTCGATTTGTTACAAAATCTTAATAAAAAAATTAAAGGGAGAATAATTTGATAAATAAAATTTCACAGAAATTTAATTAATCTCCATTTAATTAAATCAATAAATTCTTAATATCACCAACTTTTGTTTAACTGAAATATTCATACTAGCTTATTTGTATTTGTTAATTACTTTCAAATTCAAGATAAACCATACGGACAAGTAATTTTCTTTAATTAAATTAAATTTGCAACTTGATAATAAATATTTAATGAAATTTAATAACAATTTATTTGGGGACGATTGAAGCAAGTAAGTCTAAACAATTCAATTTGTAAATTTCATTAAAAATTAAAACAAACTACATGGACTATTTGTTGATAAGTTTTAATTAATCCATAACCATAAGTCACAGTTGTCAAAAACAATAATAAATATAATTGAATGGATTATTTATATTTATTTTTGACTTTACAATTTCCGATGAAAAATTTCTCAGAATTTTCCAGTGAATTTTCTGAAAAGTCTGGTAAAAATAAATTTATCGTGTAAAGATTTATTATGTTAATTTATTTTTCGAAGTTCGATAAGAATTTCAATAAATTATTGAATTTAACAGAAAATGCAACAATTCTTTTGTCAATTCATTTTGTCATTTGACGTTTTTTTCTAATGATTTAAAATTTTAATTAATAATAATTAGAATTTCATTTAAACAATTATAACAAAGCAACAGAAATGGTTTAGTTGTCTAGCATCAAAGCTTCACCTTCTTTGATCAATAAATTTCGATAAGTGCATACTTAATATAATATAAATGTATTATATTTTATATTTAAGCAATAATAGTGTGCTCATAGTAATTAGGTGTTAAAATGGGTACTTTGAAGGTCAAAACAGTCGAATTCCACTGAACCCAGCTGTAATCATGTATCTCAATGGATAAAGGAATAAATATACTTGTAACAAGATAATATTTTCAACCAAATCGCCTTTCCATAAAAGAAAATCTTTTCATAATAAATTTTCCTCAGCATTAAAAGCATAAAAAAGAAAACATTTTTAACGATGGCTAGTTGAGAAATTATGGCCTACTCAACAGGCATTTCCTCAATTGATTTTCATTTATTTCGGACAATGCAGAACACCTTGTGATACAGACTTCAAATCATTGGATGTAATCGAAAATAGCGTAACAATGTCTCGCGTCCATGAAGCAAGACCTTTTCGAGAAGGACCTCATCCGCTACCTGTAAGATTTCTTAATTGATCTATAACAATTTTAGAATTTAGCTAAAAATTATATTTATTACTAGGCTTAGTAATTAATAATATTATTAATTGAATGAAAAAGTATAACACTTTTTATCAGACCTTTTTTTTATCATTTTATCTTTATTTAAAGACCCTCTTAATGATCCTTAACGTGCGGAAAGTCATATTATAATTGCAATGAGAGGAGTGACTATTGCTCAATCTCAATGGTCAGTCACGTCTATATTAATAACTTGCAAAACTTTAATTTAGTACTCACCCAAATATACATATATAATTATATTAAACAAAAAAAAGTTGTAAACCTAAAATCAAGCCTAAATCTTGTAGCGAAATACTATTAAACCCTAAAGAAATACCAAGTCAACATAATCTTAAATGTAAAACCCACCGTCATTTGAAGAAGTAAAATTTCACACTCATTAAAAATTATTTTATTTCATTTTATTAAAATAATATTTTTATGAAAGCCATTTTTAGGAAAATAAACATGATTATGTGCCTCATTAAATATAAAATAATACATTATTTAGTCAATTATCATAGAAATTATGGATCAAATTAAATATGAACGTTTCGGGAAACAAAAAATTGATTGAAAATAATTTTAAAGAAAATTATTGAAATTATTGATAATATTTTCAACAGATTACAAATGGTAATGATTTCGAATAAAGTTTTTTTTTAAAAATTATATTTCGAAGGAGTTTGTTTAATTAAACCTTTATTCAGTAACTTTTCAAGTCACAGAGAGTGAAAGATTAATTATTTTCTGTCAATTCTTAAAGATTTGATTTATTGTTTAACTAAAGTAAAATTTTTAATAATACTTTTTTTAATAATAATAGAAAATACCATAATAATTAACATAATTATCATGTAATGCTTGAATCTTAAAATATTATTATGGAAAAGATAAATTTTGCAACAATTTAATTGAGGATTTTTGAAAACAATTTTTTGGAAGGTTTATATACGTTAAAAATCAATAATTTTATTGTTGTGATTGAATATATGATTTGCTTCTGAAGAGCAACAAAGCTGAATCTTTCCTATAAAAATTGATTACAGGAGTTGAAAAAAAGATTACTTATAACAATGTAATCCGAAAAAGATAGAGCTACCAAAGAAGATTAATCAGCAAAACGATCCCCATTCCCAGTATTCATCAAAAAAAGGTTTTGCGATCAGTTTGATGAGATTTCAAAGGAATTATTTCCCTTTAATTCTTACCTCACAATGAAATGATTAATTTGGATGGCTATATTCAAAAATTAGCTAATTTCAATAATGAAATAAAAAGGGAATCAGAGTTGGTCAATCAAAAAGGTGTTGTCTTTCTTCACGGTAATGCACAGCGACACAACTGGTCACTCGGAAAAACAGTGGAAACTAGACTGGGGTATGTTGTCACATGCAACGTATAGTACTGACATAGCACCAACAGATTTCCATTTCTTTCTGTTGTTGATGAATTTTTAAATTGTAAAAATCCATAAATTATTAAAAAGTAATATTGCACGTTAATCAATGTTTTAAACCTCAAGATTCCATCTTTTTATGACTGGAATTATGAAATTATTTTTCCAAAGAAATTATGAATCTTTTCGAAAGATGAAAGAAGATGATCGAGAATAATGGTAAATATTCTAGTTAATAAAAGTATTTAGTCTTTCTCACATTTTTCTTTTCTTAAAATAATCCAAAATGACTCAATGCCCAACCAAAAACATAAAATCAAAGTCGTTTAGGATAATCATCAAAATTAAAGCAATAAAAATAAATGTTTAAATATTTTGACCAAGAACAATAAATTTCAAGATAATGACATTATTAATATATTTTTTTAATTAGTTAATTAAGATTTATTTTCTTATACAAATTAACTATCCACATGATTCGGCTCTCTTTCGTAGTGAGATGCTTTTTAAACAATGAATATCATAACATTATAATTAATAATAAAAATGTTTAAAAATCAATTCAAAATAATAATACAAAATAAACACATTTTCACGTGATACAAATTTTTTAAAATATATAACTGCAACGAGTTAGGTAAGATTTAACCCTTTAAATATAAAAGATAATAATATTTTTATTATATATATATATATAATCAAACATTATTATTTGTTACTTTAAAAAGTAAAATTAAAATATCCTTCGTTTTTATTTCATTAATCAATTTATTTTCGACCTAATTATTCCAAATGTGTCCAAAATCTATACATTATTAATGGTAAACAATATACAGTTAATATATTGAAATGTATACATTTAATAATGTATATTTTATAAAAAAGAAAAAAATTGGGATAACTGCTTGATATAAATTACTTGACTACGTAAAATAATTGAAAACCATGGGGATCAAAAATAATTCATTAAAATTTCAGATACATCAACCATATTTTGGGAAAGACACATTAGAAAATTATAATTGCTGTTTCTTAGACATTTCCTAAGGAGTAAGTCATGATATTTTATGTGTAATTACATTTTAATAATATTTTACGATATTTATTTTATAATTTTAAATTTTTCAAAAAGTTTAAATTTTTTAAATTTAATTTAATTTAATTAATTTTATTTTATTAATTTAATTTAATTTTTTTAATTTTTTTGTTAATTTAAATTTATTATTGTTTTATCACAATGATCTCAGTAATATATACATGCACCTAATTTCTTGCACTCAATCCGTTGGTTTTAATATATTAATATTTTAAAAAATAAATTATTATTACTTATTTATCAGTATCAAATAAAATTCTTATTAAATATTTCATCGCTCAATTGACCGTGTATTTTACAGAGTGAACAAAAAAAATATGAAGATAAATATATCCATTAGTGCAAACGAATTTCTCATTTTTAACCTAGAGATTTAATTACAATAGAATAAGCATGAACAAGTACTATCTTAGTCTTTAATAATTGATGGAATCTCATTTAGCTTTGATAACTTCTGCATGTCTTCCTGGCATGGAAGGCCTATATTAGGTGAGGATTTTTTTGAGAGGGTACAAATCAGGGAAAGTTTACGTAATCAGATCAGATTTTCATACCAAATTATGATGTTATATATTTCAAAGAAGCACCGCGAAATAAATGTTTTGGAATCATAAGATATTATTCATAACTAAATCTAATTAATTATATTAAATTATTAAATTTATATTTTTATATAAAATGTTTAAGCAACTTTTAGTTATAGTTCCATATTTAATACTACTTCTGTTCAGAAATGATTGTCCGTTTTGAGCATTTTATTAAATAAACAAATATTTACAATGGTAGATTAATTAATTTGTATTTAAACAATTTTGGGCAGT
>JBBMKC010206077.1:0-13528 GCA_037834085.1 Bipalium vagum
GAAAGGAAATCAAAATGATTAAATATTGAAAAATAAATCTTTTTTCTCAATTACTTATAATGAAATTACCGGAAATTTGGCTGATAGAGAAATAGACTTAGTGATATCCTGGAAATCTGAGAAATTTATCAGTGAATTATTCATTATGAATGATAAGTAAAAAAATTTTCCATAATGGAATTCAATGATCCTAGCAACAGTTGAATATAAAAGGATGAAAAGTAACTTGGTTTTGTTCAAAAATATAATTTCAACTTACACAGTTTGGGCTATTAGGATAAACTTTATATTATTAAGGAAACTTAAACAATTCCTGCTATATTTCATAAAAAAGAAATTCGTAATTAGTAATATAAAATTTCTAAAAAATGTTTGTTTATAATAATAAAAATTTTTAAATGTCCTTGGTCAATTAAACAAAGTTTCTGTCAAGAAATTGACTAATAGAAAAAATTTGACTGAAAAGACCTCAAATAAAGAATTAATTCTTCGATTTAACACAATTGATCATAATTTATTAAATACCGTGGATGTGATAGGTAAGTATCAGGTTATAAAAAAAGATTTGTGAAATTTTAAGTAATTGTTTAATGGTTTTAATTAGTTAATATAATTACATTAAGATACATCGAAAAGTAGCAATTTTTTAAACCTTAACCAATGAAATCATCAATGATTCAGCTTTTCTTGAGAATATTATTTGCATAGATCAAGCAAATTTTTATTTAAACGTCTAAGAACAAGAGCAAAGTTGATTTTTCAACTGAATGCAGCTTGAAGTTAGAAAATTTTTCAATAGCATATTTTACGGAAATTATGGGCTAGAAGAAAAGGATCATTTCATTGGGTTGCAAGATCACAATATTTTTCCCAATGAGTCTCTTTCTTTGGCAATATCTAAAGAAAAATGTATATAACAAAAACCAAAAAGATAAAACATCTGATATGGAATCGAAGAAGAGGCAGGTAAAATATCACATTAACGGCCAATACTATCATGTGTACACCGAAACTCGTCAAATGCGTGAAGGCTGCGTTAGTACTAATCTGGGTGGCGCCCCTGTTGATCCAGAATGGTAAAATTTAATTGGTTTTCTGGATTGTTAAATTAACCATGCTGCTTTCTTTCAACTTGCTGAATTACATCTCCTGCTAACTGTTCTTAATTTTTCCATATTGACTCACAATAGAAGATATGGCTGCAATTTAATATCACATTAAGAAAATTCTAACTAAATAAAGAAAAGAGCAAATGTTTTGTCCAATGCTTCAAATGGTACTCAGTGATCAATGGATAAAAAAATTATTAACCAATGCAAAGCTATGATATGTCAAAGGGAAAAGTGCTGCATGCAATGAAAGCTGATAACGGGTTGCAAAAAAAAATTTGCACTAACTTTGAATGCAAATAAAATTTGTACAATATAACCAAATCCAATTCTGTTTAAAAACAATCATAAGCTGGTATGTATTTAATTTATTTAATATATAATATCGACTTGTTTAACAAGATTAATCTCAGAAATGACATAAAAACAAGTATTCGAATTCGAATTGTAAAATTTTATGATATCACCAGCATATACGGAATCGGATATATTACAAGTAAAAAGAAGATGTCGTTTGATGACCAAAAATTACTTGAGAAAAATTTATATATTGGATGACGAAAGTTATTTCCCTTCAAGTAAGAATCAAATGCCCGATAATGACACTTATTACTCGAAGGATCTAAGTATTGTTGCAGCGGAAGTTAAATTCAAGTTTAAAAAGAAATTTAAGCTAAAGGTGATGATGTACACAGTTGTCTCAAGCAAAGGTGTGTCTGAACCATATTTTAAGTCAAATTGTCTGAAATTTATGAAAAGGAGGCATGTCTCCACGTGATCATAAGCTTTTCCGCATCCTCCTTACTGTCCTGATATTTCTCAATCAGACTTTCATTTGTTTAGATTGATGTATGGGTATATATTGGTATCAACTAACGTCTTCTCTTCTATTGGTGATCTATCACTGAATATCTTTCTCTTTGTGAGATAAATTGAAAATTAGTCGGGGGATGTAGCTGAGCAGTCAGAGCAGTGCATGCGCATGTGAAGGTCCCGGGTTCGAATCCTGGTATCTCCGATTAATTTTCACTAACACTGTTTAAACACTATTTCGCTATGGTTCTTGAATATGAGGTTTGCAAATAAAATTTATTACACGTTACAAATCTGCTATTTTCAAATAAATAAAATAATAAAAAATTTTATATTTTTCTAAAATATTAAAAATTTTCAGGATAACATTAATAATAGTAAATATTTAATTATTTACTAAATATATTTTTAAAAAGTATACGTAACATGCAATACTAGTTTTTGCATAATCATTAAATATAAATAAAATTAGATTTTTAATTTCATGCCATCATACTTCATTTAACTTTGAGTTGTTTTAGCTCTTTTGATCAACAAAAATTTGAAAGATTTCCCAAAGAGATTTTTAATTATGAAGTTCAAAAAGATGTTCTTATTCTTGAAGAGCAAGAAGTATGTCTTAATTTGTTAAAGCAATAATATTTTTTAAAATGGTTATTTTAATAATTATTTTTTATTCATATAATAATATAATATATTAATACATTTATGACAGATTGCATCACAGTAATAAAAAACTTTTTAATATACACCCCTGTTGGTTAATATTAAGTATCTAAATACCTACATTCTTGTCGATTTTCAAAAAAAGTAAGCAAACATTTTTAATTTTCGATATATTTACATTTTGAAATATGAAATACTATATGACTTTATCCCAAAGGTTTTGGAACTTGGTAATTCAATGTTATCTCTTTTACAGAGGAAGAAATTTGACACTTCCAATTTTAGATTCATTTTATTTGTGAACTTCTTTCCCCCAAAATGTGAACCAAAACCAAACTTATCGAACCAAGAACGAGTTCTTTTTTCTCCTTCACCTTCTTCTGATGCCGAACAAAATTGTATATGACTTTTGAGCCAAATTTAAAAATTTACAATAAGAAAGAACGAATGATTGAATTTCTGTCCGTTATTTTAACTACTAAAAACTAAATATGAATTGAAGATATCTTAAATATTAAATTACATTCTTGGTTTAAAGTAACTTAATAAAACAAATTGATTTTCTGGGGAATAAATAATAAACTATTTAATGAAATGCCAATTAAATCATATCAACAACTCATTTGAAAAAAACCAATATATTTCAAATCGAGATAAAATTCTGAATATGTTCATTCCCTTACCTTTATTTGACATTTTCTATAATTTTGATGGAAAAGGACCAAAAGTATGTTCACATGCATTTATTGTTTATATGGATTAGATTTTGTGTTACTTTTTGGTGTTACTCCTATTTATAAACATATTTAATGATTATTTATAGATTTTATAACTGTTTTTTCATTTTAGATTTTAATTTAATCATTAAACTCTCTTCACATGCCTTTTAAGATACCTTCTCAGTATAAAAATTTGATTTCCCACATTTTATCAAATATTTTAATATTGCTTAAAATTAAAAAAGCCATTTCTATATAACTGAATAGATTTTAAAGCATATGTTTATATATATAATATTTTTGATTCTTTTTAAAAATTCACCACATAATTTTCTGATATTCAAACAAAACTCGTAATTTCTGGTCTGTTAAGACATTATACTTTAATTACATTTATAAAAAGTCGTTTTACAAAAACTAAAATTTTCAGTTACTTTTACAAAGTTTTTATTTGAAATTTTTATCAATCTCATTAATTTTAAATTACATTTAAACTTGAAAAATTAATGTGCATAATTTTTTTGTGAATAATATCCTCACATCCTCCTCTCTTATCAGAATTTTATAATTTTTTATACATTCTTTTTCAATTATCTTCCAACGAGGTTTTTAGACGATATCTTCTATCGTATATTTTCTTCATTATTTTTTGAGTCAATTTATCTTTCATTGTCCTTAGATCTTTTCTAACTTAATTAAGTTTTCTATTTGAAACCCACATTTTGTAGGCTTCTCTTCTTTGATGTTTTTGTCATGCTTTATACTGTCGAAACATTGTTCTCTGTTTATCTTCTCTGTTAGTGATCTTCCTAATGTATTTATTAAGTTTAGTTTAACATGTATTCAATATTTGGAATCCTGCTGTTACAACTCTTGCATCTTATGTTGAAACGTTAATTCAATTTCTGATCGTACGGAATTTTTAATATTATGATGGTACAGACTCGAAACACGTATTATCATGTTAATTGAGTTCATTAACATTTTAAGGTTCTGGATTCAGATTTGTTATTAATGTCAATGTGAACTTCTCTTAGTTCTTCAAATCTCACTATAAAAAATTCTATTATCATCTTTTTTGTCGTCTCTAACCTTTTTCGCTTATCGTCATTTACTTCAGATATCGAGTGCATTGGTATATTATTCCATATATACAATTTCACTTGTCAATTTTTCTCGAAACGACCAATATTTATTCTTTTTTCATATGAATATTTTGGGCTTAAGTCTTTTGAGCCTTGATTTATTTTCCTGGTGTTTGCTTTTTTCTTTTATCAAGATATTTGTAGGTTTTTCATGCAGCTCCTTCATATCATAGTTTGTTGTAATATAATTGACAATTTTTCCTTTGGTTGCGTGCATTAATAAGATATGCACATCTTTAATTATAACTGATCTTTTCAGTTTTTCGAGACACACATTCCTTTCTCCTTTTTTACTTCAAATAGTTTTCTTACACCTCTTTCGACAGGAGAGATTGTTTTCAAAATAGACATATCCGTAGATAAGGTTCACACTTCAAATGACACCATATGACCTTTTTGATAAAATATGTTATTGATAAAAAACGAAATTATTATTTTCTAAATCATGTCATAATATGTTAGGGTTCAGTCAATTTCAAATTTGGAGTATTATATTGTGAAAAAGGGCAAATAAGCGACGAAGAAATGTACAATAATTGTAATAATATATTTTTTATTTAAATATCATAAATGATTTTAGTTAAGGCTTCAGATGACTTCGAAAATTTCCTTAATTTACTTGGTGATAAAGTACCACTTTTGAATTGGGATAGATTCAGAGGTGGATTAGATGTGAAAAGTAAACTTTATTCATTATATAAATTAATAAATTTCTCAATTTAATTTTTTTAAAGGACTTTTTCGGTTAACAAATTTTAAATATAAATGATTTATTTTTTTGTAAATTTGCCTTAGAAATGCTATATATTTTAATTACTGAGTTATCCATTGTATGCATTTAGAAGTATGTCCCGTTTTTATTAAATCATACTTATTGAGTAATCCTTCAGTTAAGCAGAATAATATTGACAGTTTACAGAAAAAGGTAAAATAAATAAAACAGAAAACTATTTAAATGAAGTAAAATGCAAAATATCTTCTCGAGATAAGATTTTATTATCATCAATGATTGACGTTTTGGCACTTGATCTACTGTCATGACTGCTTAAATTGAAACTAAAATAATTCTAAAAATCATGCAGTAATAAAATTGGTATCAGTAGTTGCTTGATATTTTAAAATATATTACACCGCTTAACTGAAGGATTACCCAATAAGTATGATTATGCACTTAGTGACATTTTCTACGATGCAAATGAAAACCTACATTTATATTTATAAAATTATTATACACCTACGGTACTAACCTATCCAAAATTAAAAACTTAATTTTTCTTCTAATTAATAATTATTTAGTAAATTCAGTTTGAAATGTGTGCGAGAATAAATTTGTGTCAACAAAATATCCTAATTATTTAAACAAATGTCATTTTAAATTCGAGTTATTAAAACACAACAAAATTAGGATAACAGATGTTTTTGTCTTGAGACATCATAAAAACTTTTAAAACAAGAAATTTATTTTTGTAATTAAATAAAAACATTTTATGAGTTCCAAAAAAATTTGTGTTACACTGCATTTGTGGTAAAAACTGGAAATTTTTTGTATTAAATTGCATGGAAAAATAGAATAATTTAATAAATATCTCGGTGAAAAAAAATTATATAAAGTATTTTCTGAGATTGGACACTAACTATCTTTAGATAATATCAAGATCAATTCAGGAACACTTATCTGATCTAATCTTTGGTCAATTCTGCTTTCTTTCTGATTTATTTCAAAAAATATCTTTTTCAACTCATTCTTTAATCATATCAGTACAAATTATATAATTAAATTACGTTTGATTTTCCATATTAGAATGAGTATCGTACAATAATGGTCACATTGGATTGGTACTCGGTGATTTTCCAAATTCTCTTGAGAAAGTTTTGTCAGTATTCTGAAATAGCAAGCTTATATCCATCGAGTTATCTGCTGTTCTACAAGATATTATAATTGATAAAAATTTTAAGCTTCAGTTGAGATATTATTACCCATCTTACTTTCATCTTCGTATTTCAAGAAAAATTGCATTTTAAAATTCTTTTAAAATATTATTAATGATAATGATATTTTTGTGATTCTATATTAAGTTTGACTTAAAAACAGTTTTAGTTTTTAAATATAGGTCGAAAATTTAAAAACTTTGAATCATGTCTTTATAAAGATTCTGAAAGAAATACTATAAAATCTCAAGGAAGACTTTTGAATGTTTACCGAATCAAGACAACTGGAATCAGAAAATTTTAAGTTTACTAATTAGAATATGAATAAAATTTGTTAGACCTTCTAGAAATAAGAGATATTTTTTGAATCTTATTTAAGACATTTATAAACTTTCGTAGCACTTAACTCATTAGTTTACTGACCCTTTCACAAATGTCAATAACTTGTTGTGAAAATAATTGAATCAAAACGATTACAATAAAACGATATTTCTCTAACACAAAAATACTCGAATGAATGTCCAAAAAATATTCATCGATCTCAAATCGCAAAATGTTATCAACAATCAATAAATATAAGACTGAATCAATATAAATAAATCAAATCAAATAATATCATTAATCAATAAGTCAAATTAGAAATAAATTATCAAAACGGAAAAATAAAAAAAGTACCAAAACTATCACCGCTTAAGACGATTAGTTCTAGTATTGTTGATGAGCCCGAACCTGTACGCTCACAAATGCCCTAGCTGCGCAGAACCAATCGTTGGCTCCGACATCACAAAAAATAGCTATTCACCAGAAATATTCTTATGACGTAAATAAATTGGTTTCTGCGAAGTACAAAGAACGGTTTCCTAATAATTCAGAAAAAATCTACTAAGAAGATATACAACACCTGAAAGATATTATTCATTAGATGTAGCTAGAATATCACCAGAAATATGTCAAAAATTTTTGAATGAGTTTTATAATGGCTTATACAAGTGTATTAAAGTCTATGGTCATTCTGTAGAAAAATATTAAATTTTAATAAATAAATGTTGTTATTTCAAAATTTTACAATTTTATTTTGATTATATTTTACTCTATTACATTTTCAAATAGAATATTTACCTTATGCACTCCCTATATGATCAGACTAGGTTAAGTTCAGAGTAAACAAACGTATCAATTGTTATTTTCTGCTTTTTGTATACTTCCCCTATTTCTGCGATTAGAGCACCCATTAAGACATTCACGAACTAGAAAAGGTAAAAGCGAGATGCAATAAAAGAAATTAAATTTTAAACGATATCTTTACAAGCCATGAATATGAAGACCATCTTTGTTGATATATTTTACTTTTACAATATTAATCTGAATATTTCTAATTTCATTGGTAATTAATTTATTTTTTATTTAAAGAACTTTTTTTCACATAAACTGATCCCTGTTACTGTTAAGTTAGATAATACTTCAAGACTTAGTAATTATTACGTATGATAATAAAAACAAAAGTCAAAATTAAAACAAAATATTTTGAAATAAATATTGTAAGCAATTAATACAAGTTTTATTTATTAACCTATACAATTTTAGTAAGAAATTATTGAAATCTTTAATTTATTTCCAGACAATACAACTGGGAAATATTCTTATTATACAATTTATGAAGGCCATGAAATAATGTTTCATGTCTCTACTCTATTACCAATGTCTTCAGACAATAGACAACAGGTAATAAATTAATTAGTAACAATGATAATAATAGTTATTATTGTAACATTTTTTTATTTTAATCATGATCAAATAAATTGAAAGCGAAATTAATCAATATTTCGTTGTAGAAATATTTATATAATGAAAGAATCTTTGTTTAATATTTTATTTATTCATATAACATATTCATAAAAAATAATTTGGTAGAAAGTGATTGATTCCAGTCAATTATTTAACAGTCGATTGGTCGCTTGGTATATTTGTCTATTCTATTCAGTGTTTTAAATTCATATCGAATGAGTGTTTAATATCGATTATTTGTTTTTACCATAAATATTGATTTTAATATTTTAAAAGCATAACTTTCTCCAACGCTCCTTCTAGCTATTAATTTCTTTTATATCTTAAGTTTCCTATATTATTTCAAACCCTACATGATTTTTAGGAACCTTATACATTACTTAAACTTAATAAATGAAAATATCGTCTTCTTTTAATACTTTAGAATTTTCATTAATACTTCTATCTTCTTCGACAATCATTATATAAAATATGTACATATTTTCTTTAAATTTCATATGTCACTGAAATGGTATCCGATTAAATAAAGAGAATGTATAAATCTCATCTTTCCCTTTCAAATACGACGTTTCTCATTTGTTAAGGAAGCATTTTTCAACAACAACAAAATCAATTTGTTTGTATACACAGCCATATTTTTATCATCTTTTTTTAATTACATTTTAATTAGATTTTTATTAGTAACCTTTTTATTATCAGTTGAACAATATTTTAAATATACATCAAAATAAATATCAAGAAAACGTGTATTGAACCAGATTTAATAGAGAAATATTAAAATGAAAATAAATTAATTTACTTTAATTATTCTTAATTGAGACGATAAGCATTTTTCGAAATATAAATATATAATTTCCTTCTTGTCAATTGATAGACTCAATTTTTTAACATTTTAATTTATCAATATTAAATAAATCTTTTTTTTAATTCACAGTTTATTTTTAATAAATTAAAATTTTATTAACATTTATTAGTAATGTTTAATATTTGTTTGATAGAAGAAAGCGGATATTTTGAAATCAACTTCCAGTAATAAAAAAATAAATAATCAATAATCAATAATATATAAAAAATAATAAATAATAAATGGAAATTAGAAAATAATAAATAAATAAAAATAATCAATAAACAATACTTAATAATAATAATGATAATAATGATAATATTATTAATAATATTAATAAATAATTTTAAGTTATCTGATATAGATCGTATAATTATTATTAATACAATTATTGTAAATACTTTATTTTTGTTTTATAAAAGTATTATTTAATAAATATATATTATTATTTTAGATTGAAAGGAAGAGACACATTGGAAATGATATTGTTAATATAATTTTCATTGATGACATTGGAGATGAACCGTTTGAAAAATATTGGACGCCATCAATGATGAAAACACATTTTACACGTACGATTTAATCTTTATTTTTTTTAGTAAAAATTAATAATTTCAAAAAAATTAATACGCAATAATTAAACCTTGAGAAAATTTATAAGGAAAATTTTCAATGATTTTTTACAAATCTCATATATTTGTTGATTTAACTAAGTCCAACGTCTACTTCCTTAATATGATGAGAACAATATGTGATCAAATACTTGTAGAATATGATATGGAGTATGATAGATCAGGGATGATAACATTGAAAAATTCTGTTCTCTCACTGTTATTAATCTGTTTTGAGGAAATTATGAAGAAACAATTGTAAATAATGTTCTAGTACATTTTTGTAGATAAGTATAAATATTGCTTTTTATACCTGCATTTAAGACCGGGTCTTATAAGAAATATTTTGTAAAAAATGACAGAAATCCAAACTAGGTCCTATAATCGAGTTAATTTTTATATTTAAATTATTTAAGTAAATAAAAAAAATAAAAAATACATCATTTAAATGTATTATTCATTGATAACCATCTTTTCATGTTCAAGAATATCATCGAATGTTAATTCTCCAGATCTCCTACTTGAAGTTATTATTCTTCAAGAGAATTAAAAAATTATATTTATTAATTTTTAGGGATAATTTAATGAGTATGGCTTAGATTTAAAAAAGCTCAGATAACATTATTTCTTGAACAGGGTTTACATTATGGAAAGCACCCCTAATAATAATGTCAAAGTCAATTTTAATTTACATAATATCCATGGGGTTAGTAATTGAAAATAAATTAAAATAAAAATATTTTTTTAAAATAAGATCCTTGCAGACACATCAGAAATTTAGGTCTCCTATGAAGCAAATAAATACAAATAAACCCAATTTGGATCTAAATAATTCTTCAAGGTACATTATTTAAATTTTCAGTATGAAAGATACTTCGTAAAGAAGTATCTTTGTGAGCACTGTATGAACACTAAAGCATATTATGTAGAATTTTTTAATTTTCTGATATTTATTGATTAGAATTTTTATTAATTACTCCGTTCTAGTATCACATATTTTTTTAATTTATTACTGAAACAATTTTTTACAGAGCTTCCACAATATTCACATCCTATTTTTTAATTTTCCAGAGATGCGATTGCCGCTCATTTTCAGGATTTTGTAAGCTTTCCCTGACTTTACGGCCAGCCTTCTCAATGTTAAGGCTTAGTTGATATTTAAGGAGAACGATGCAAAAATAATTAATATTTCAACTTTGTAAATTTTTCCTACTCAAAATAATTTTTAACTATTTTGCCTGCATTTATAAAGAAAACATTGTCAAGGGAAATGAGAATATTGACAATATTTTTCCAGATTTAAAAAAAAATGTTACCGTTTATAATAGCCCTAATGGTGAACTTATGAATTATTTAGCAGGCATAATTTTAATTCTTGTCTTTTATTTTTGTCCTCGATTTTTATAATAAAATTTAAATAGTTTCAATAATTGTTATAATACTTCTGGGTTGTCTGTCTCTTACATTTAACCTTCTTCCTTTATATGCATCTCACATCAGTTCAACATGTATATAGATAAATATGAAAATTTTTATTATTTTCCCCTATCAAAATATGTTATTTTAAGCTCAACTTTCCTAACTCCTCACTTTGTTGATGAAGTGCTGGTTAAATCTAAATTACTTCAACAATCTATCCGCTGTTGAATCAAAGCAATAGCAAATATAGGGTGTTCCATAAGTAACACCAAATTTAATAATTTAATAAATAAGTCAAAAATCCATAAATCAAATATAATTTCACATAAGCATAATCAGGAACATCTCCCATTTATGTATGAAAAGTAATATCGGGCATATGATCGCTCTCACTAAGCTTACAAGCGGTTATACGCTTCTCAAAATTGTTAATAACGGATTCGCAGGTTACCATTCAAAGAAATCATTCGTTGAGGGAATTTTTCTTCTAGTAAGGCAATAGTCTCACGCGAATTGTGAAAAAGCGCTCCATCTTGCTGAAACCAGAAATTACCAATTGCCATTTTGTCTATGATAGGCCACAACCACCTCGATAGCATAGAACGGTAACGTTCTCCATTAACAATAACTGCATTTCTCTCATTATCTTCAAAGAAAAATGGCCTTATTACACCACCTACCAAAATACGCACCACACAGTGGTTTTTTGAGAATGCTGTTCACGTTCATGGATTATTTGAGGATTTTCATTTGCCCAAATCTGGCAGTTCTGTCTGTTAACTAGTCCACTCAAATGAAAGTGGGCCTCGTCACTGAAAATGATTTTCTTCGAGAAATCCTTGTAATAAACGAATCTTTGTGAAACCCAGTCAACAAATCTTATCCGCTTCTTATGATCTAACGATTTAATCTTTTGCATGAGCTGGATCTTTTAACCATACATATGCAGATTTTCACTTAAAATTCGATTCAACGAAGTTACCGAAATTTGCAGTTCTTGGCAATACCGGTGAATCCAAATTTGCAGGATTCGCATTTACATTATTTTCCACAGAAACGACTTCTTTGTCTCTCCGACTGGAATGTTTCTTTCATGACTTCTTGAGATTTGCAACTGATCCAGTTTCCTGAAATTTTGACATTACTCTTCGAACTATAGATTTGCTGGGTGCATTAACTCTGTCCAAAATTGAATGAATATATATATTGATATATTGATATATTGAAATTATTATTCCTGAAAAAATTAAACTAATAATATTTAATTTTTTCTGCTCACCATAATTTTGATTAAACCGTCATATGAAAATATTTTAAAATTCTCCTTAAACAAGAATTATCAAAATTACCAAATCAATATTAATTATTTTCCTGAAAAAATATTTACTCTATTATTTATTTATTTTCACGAAACAATTCTCTTTCTCAATATTTACTCATATTTTATTGTGATATTAATAACGTTTTAGACGTATTTGCTATCGTTTCTTTCATCCATTCAAGAAAAATATACCGGTAAGAAAAATAATATATTTATTAATAATATATTTAATATTTTTTATTGTTTTCGTACTTGTTTTTTTAAGATTTCACAGAAAATATCAGTTTGAGAAATATAATGAAATGAATTTTTTATTTTAACGAATTTAATTTATGGTTTAATTTTATATCTTCAACAGTTTAATAAAATAATAATAATTTTTTATTATTATTATTTTTATTATTATTATGATAATTGTATTATAATAATTATTATAATACATTGTGATATACAAGCTTGAATTGTTCAGTTAATTAAATATCCGATATTTGAGAATGTTGTGGGAAAAGGCCGGTATTATATGATTTATTATTATTGTTAATTATCAATGCATCCGTTATTAAATTTCATTTAAGGAATAGGCCTCAAGTAAGACAATTTAATGAATTTTTTATTTATTATTATAATAATGATAAAAATGTTTAAAATAATATTTTCTAATCTACAAAATCTTTTTAAATTAAAGATGTAATTTTCACATTGGAAGTTAATTAATATAATAATAATAATAATAATAATAATAATAATAATAATAATAATAATAATAATAAAATGATGATACACAAAATTTTTTAATGGAACTAACTCATAAAATCAATTTTTTTTGCTTATTTTTTTATATATAATTACAATAAATTTTAATTTAGTTTGAGCGTTTACTCAGAAGAATCTGTCCCATTATTTGGACCTGCACTGCCCTGTCCTGCAGAATTCACTCATATTTTTGAATTTAGAGAGTTTCTCATTGTCAAATGTAATTTTTTAACTAAATTAATTAAGTAATTCTATTTATTTAATAATTAGACCAATTCTTGATAAATTTTTCATAACATTTGAAATTATTATATTTAATTATTAAATTTCATTTTCATTTTAAAAATAATACACAATTTTTTAATTTCCAGATCTATGAAATAATAATAATAATAATAATAATAATAATAATAA